>PDNB01000136.1:0-77904 GCA_002573585.1 Helicocarpus griseus UAMH5409 | reverse complement strand
TGTGCTCATCTTGCTGCTTGGTGGTACTGACATGTCTAGCTGTGCATCTAGCTGCGCGTTTAACTGCGCCATCTCTGTTATTTTGGCTGCCATTGGGGGCAGTTATTTGCTGAGCCGTGGCTCACAGCCCGCGGATTACGCTGGCGGGGGGTTGTTCGATCTGTATATATGTCCCTCAGTCGTGTAGAGGGCCTTTTTCTATTGATACTAACTCGACTACGGAATCGCCAGATAAAGTAGATGTCACGTGAGCTCGGGGTGAGCTGGATTACGTAACAGATATGAGGGTCACATGACCTGTTTTGCCCTGAATGAACAGATCTCAACTTGAAGGGAGTCTGATGTGCTGACGTGCCAATGTGCTTCACAACTCTCAATACTGTTACAGGCTATTGAGTGTTGACTCTTTTTTTCCAGTAGCCCAGCGGTTAGTGCTTTCACAGGGAGCTTACAAGGTGCCGCGGCAATGTTATCATTGATCCTTTTGGCCCAATGGTTCCCTGGCTATCACCTCCAACATGCATGTAGCTCATTAGTCCAATTGGTTTATCATTCTGGGACCAAGCGGTGTTCTGCGTGGGACTTAACTAGCTTACTGGATGGAAGACACGCAGCTGAAATTATTTGCTGGCAAGGGAAAAAAAGCACAAAAATAAATACCAGCATCCCCCCCTCCCCTCTTTAAGTAAGACGCATTTTGCGCTCGAGCGGGGTAACCATAGGATCATGATGTTTACATGGCCTCTTGAGCTATACTCGTTTACCCGGGACTATTCTCTTCGATAGTTTGTGCCATAGTTTCTAAAAGTTTGAAAATGGACCACATCAAGTTTAGAGAGAATCAAGTCGTGTACGTATCTCTGATTTAGGTGTGGGAGATAACTTTAACGTAGCATACTGGCTAACTGTTTGGACTCAAAATAGTTGTGGGTTTCGTCGGGTATCATCATATCCTAATGATTATACTTATTTTTCCAATAATAGCATGTTGTAAGGCTTATACCTACCTCGCCATCCTCGTCCCTTGAAGGGCATAGCAAAGTCTGGGCCAATTCATTTGACAATTCCGAGGCGCAGCAATTCTAGCTGCCGGCTGTACAAACTCTTCTGTCCCCGAAGTCTACCTGCTATCACTATCATATACAGCCAATATATCGTCGCCCCTACAGAATGACCATCCAGCGAAGATCAATTCAAAATTGCCCGAGGTACTCGCAAATCTGACTAGCACAGCAAAGAACGACAGACCTTTCCTTTGAAATCCGGGCTGGTTTTTTAGGTCATTGTATGAAACAACAATTAGGCCTATAGAAAAGCGATCCGAGCTTTGCCTTACTTTACCACCAAGATTAGGAAAAGATGATGAAATTTCGCCGCTCCCATGCAAAATTCTTTTGAATTGTGAAGGCTTTTCAGCAATATTCTCATCGGAGGCAGAGGTATTATCGCTGGGGCCGGGGCTAGGGCTGGGGCCGGGGCCGGGGTTGATCGGTTTGTATTCGGTCGGCTTTGGATCGGCTTTTCGTATTAGCGCAGGGCGACCTGCCTTAAGTACTCCCTTTTTCTTGAGAGCCTGAGAAGCTGGAGCATTTGTAGGCTGAGGTTGCCTTTCACCCAAAAATCTCTCTTTTTCGTCTTTCAAAAACTCAGCCATTCGTTTGTAGCCCCGATGTGATTCGAAGTGGAGAAATGGAGTATTTAGGGCAATTAGCAACGAGTTCAAGAATTATGATAACATTGACCTACAAATAACATAATCTGCTCTGTTTTGCCGTCTCTGAGCCGGGAATCTTTGATCTGTTAACAATAGATTAGTGATGAGATATGTACTAACTTTCGAGGCAGTAACTTACCTTGATATTTCGACATAAGGGCCTCATATAGGACGAAAGTGTTGTAGAGACCCGAAATAGTTGGCCAAAGGAGTTCGTCAAAGCATGTTTCGCTTTAAAATCCTGGTCCAGCTTTACCGGGTTTGGACATTGTTCACCAAGATGACGGCTTATCAAAATCTGCCGATTATTATTTTTTTGCTTGAAAGATTACCTATCAGAGCTGTGGGGATAGAAGCGCACGTCAACCCACTCCATCTGGAATAAGTTAGATTACAATCTCAATGAATCTGTTGGGGTAAAAACTTACGTTATTTGCGGGTAGATGATACTACCTGAAATTGCGTTGCCAATCCATCCTTTTGTCTCTTCCGGAGTTCATAATAGCTTCGGCCCCTTTCCCGTAGAGTATCTCATATACTGACACCGTCTTTTCAATCCTTTTCTCCGTCCCTTCAACGAAAAAATCGATGATAGTGCCTTCAAACCCCTGACAAGCGATCAACTTGTCAGTTTGATCAGTGGAAAGGACCGACACTGTATATCGATCCTCCGGTCTGTTCTTTTTTTTTTCGGTCGATTGGGCCTTGGAGTAGCGGATCCGATCGAAGTAATTCCATCATGGCGGTCCCTTCTTTTGCCAAATCCTCCACCGACTGCCCATTGTCACCGCGTATATATTTATTGGCCCCGTTTTCTAGCAAGAACTCAACGATATCCAAATCTCCGTGAATGACGGCGTTGGATAAAGGAGTATGTCCATCGGGCGTAGTGGGATCAATATCAGCCCCATGTCCTAGGAGAACTTTAGCCACTTCTGGGTGCCCGTTTACGAGAGCCTGGTAAAATGCTGTGAATCCGGTTTGTTCATTGAACGACTCGACATCAGCACTGAATCGCGGTAGCAGCTTGACCAATAAAAGATTTCCTACCTCTGCGGCGACTATAGAGCCTTGCTTCCATTGAGGTCAGCAGCTTCGGTGTTGGAGCCCCTCTTCAATAGAAGCACCACCATCGATGCACCACCATCGATTCATGGTCCTTTACCACTGCCAAATGAAGCGCTGTTTGACCATCGCGGTTTTTAGTCCCCAGGTCAGCGCCTTCACCAAGCAAACGTCGCAGTTCATCCTCGTCTCCTTCTCCCACTACCTCAAGTAACCGCAGACTTTCTGAATCAAATTCGGATAGAACGTCATCCTCCGCGTCCGCCTCGTTTGATGGTTCCATATCGGCATCTTTTTCGTGGTCGCTCCAGTTAGGATCATTATCACTTTCCATTTCGAGGCTTCGGGATACGGGTAGTACCGGTCCTTGCCGGATTTGCGAAAATATTAGGGCCAGTGAGCTATGGAGCAGATGACAATTATTCACCCCAGCTCTATTTGGCGTGTAGTGGACTCAACCGCGCAGAGCAAGAAGTCCGTTTGCATGTTTACGACAGTCAAATCCTTATGTTGATGTCTTCTCTCGAGGATTCCTCTTTGACACAGGGTGGCGCCCATGGCACTGCGTGCGCCGGCGCGGGGACTCTCCATTCAAGCAATGGCCCAGCTAAACCAGCTCAGCATGACCATTTCTGGGAGTTACTGCAAGTTGCTACAAGCTGTTTAGATCCGGTAAATTGATTGGCTATTCCTGCACCCTGAATTTTTTAGTTAAGGGAAGATGCTCAGGCGTGTCGGTGTCACTTATCTGTCAGTTGCTGATTCGTGAAGATGGGTCCCGCCCCCCAGGCTAATGCAACTACGTCCTCTTCTAGTTTAGCCGCCCTGTGAGCTTACCAATGTGAGCCGCCCTTCAACAGAAACAAAAAAGCGAAAAAGCGAATTTATCAATATTCGTTGCCGTTGGCAGTTGCATTTGGTTTGACAGGGCCGGAAAAAGGCGTAACTTACTTACGTTTCCTCCCTTTGATCAATTTGTTGTCTGCCGCTCGGCACCCTGCCGGGTTTCAAATAAAAATAAACCCCGGTGACTAAAATAAACCAAGATTTCCCAATTGAAGGAAATTATCCTTTAACGAGACATATTCATATTCGAGGGTGATCTCGCTATAAGCGCAACGTGAACCAGGCCCATCATGGCTTCGAAACCAAAGACAATAAAAGTCGCCGCAGTCCAAGCAGCACCAGTGTTTCTCGACCGCGCCGCAACTACTGAGAAAGTTTGCCGTCTCATCCGCGAAGCGGGGGATAAAGGAGCTGATATTATCGGATTCCCCGAAGCCTTTATTCCTTGCTTCCCATCATGGGTTGAATTGCTTCCCGTGGTGTCAGAGTCAGCAATCTCCCTTTACCGTGATCTCTTTAACCAAGCGGTCGAAGTTCCAGGGCCAGAAGTAAGTGCTATCCAAAAAGCATGCCGAGATGGCAACATATACGCTGCTGTGGGAATAAATGAGAGGCGCCCGGCCACCACAGGCACGCTTTTCAACACCCAGTTGATATTCGGACGCAATGGGGAGCTGCTGCATAAGCATCAAAAGTATGTACCGACGGTCGGGGAGCGTCTTATCCATGCGCCCGGAACAACCGGTAGCAAAGCGTCCGTAAAGACCGATTTTGGTGGTTTGAGCACCCTCATCTGCGGCGAAAATGGAAATCCACTGGCTATATATTCCCTTTCACTTGACTACCCGACCGTGCATGTTGCTTCATGGCCAGCTCATTTCGGCCCAGGTGTGTCTGCGGACGATATGCAAAAGACAATCTTGGCTGCGACTGGAGGACTTGCATTGTCATTGTCTTGTTATGTCATCAACTCGGTCGCGGTTATTTGCGACGATGCTATCGAAGCATACGGTGTTGATGAGGCTGGGCGCGAATTCCTGCGGAAGCAACGGGAAAAG
This sequence comes from Helicocarpus griseus UAMH5409, assembly GCA_002573585.1. Taxonomy (NCBI): domain Eukaryota; kingdom Fungi; phylum Ascomycota; class Eurotiomycetes; order Onygenales; family Ajellomycetaceae; genus Helicocarpus; species Helicocarpus griseus. Next base: position 73,221 of record PDNB01000136.1, on the reverse strand, counting down.
ACAGGTCGTGCCACAATTCTCGGGCCTTATGGATCGATAATTGCTGGTCCGTTGGAAGATAGCGAAGAAGGAATTTTGTATGCAGATGTTGATGTTAATGATGTGGTGGATGCCAAATATTTTTCGGACTATGCGGGTCACTACAATCGTCCAGAGCTATTTGCACACCACTTCGCAAAATATTTCGAGGATGACCAACGCAATACTTAGGGAATACATGACTCCTCTTTCGTTGCATGTACTGATGTGTGATGACCCTAGTAGTTTATGAAGCGTTGGTAGACATAATTGAGGAGGCCTTTCAGGTTGAGAGCCGCAGGGGAGACATTAGAGTAGGGGAACTTGTTGCAATGTCAAGAATGGTGATAATTGTCAAAATTACTCTGCACAGGTCGTATTTCTGAAGCCGTTAGAAACACCATCTCTCCAAGTCATCTCCAGCAAAAAGGTGAACTTGTCGACAAGTCTTAAGATAAAACTGGAGGGTACGGAGTACATAATAACTAATAAGCGGGCGGTCCGTTAAATAAAAGGGGGTTGGCCAACCAGCAGCGGCGATGCCTCTCCCCACCACAAAAGCCACTTCGAAGTTCTGGCCTTTCCACACCGCGATTTGGTCAGCTCTGCCCCTCATCCAGCCCGCTGCTGAAGCTGACACCTAACTACTCTTTTTTAGCATTATTATACCATCTTTGACTCTGGCAGTTATCTTTCCTACAGACAAATTGTTTTTGAGTCCTACCCAGAATAAAGAACAAGTCACCATGGCCGAGGCAGCAAGCGTTTATCCCCCGCTCGAGGCCAGACCCATCAAGAACACCATTTGCCTGTTCGATGTCGACAAGACACTGACGCCTGCAAGAGGAGTGAGTGGGAACTTCTGTCATTGTCCCTTTGCTGTCTTTCTTCTACTGTTTATGGCCATTGGGTTTCCGTGTACTGCTAGCTGGGCTTTGCGACATGCGCTGACAGACTGCCGATTTACATAGACTGTTGCCCCTGAGATGCTGCAGTTGCTCTCTCAATTAAGACATAAATGCGCCATTGGATTTGTGAGTCATCGCTTTTCCCAGCGCCGACTATTGACGGTGTCGTTAGACAATCGTATCCCCAACTTTCTTCACCTCGCATCCGCATCCTAACCCTGCGGAAACCCCTAGGTTGGCGGATCCAATCTAGTCAAGCAACAAGAGCAACTGGGCACTCCTACAACCGACGTTACTTCCCTTTTCGACTTTTGCTTTGCGGAAAATGGCCTGACTGCGTTCCGTCTCGGCAAGCCAATGGCCTCAAACAGCTTCATTAAGTGGCTAGGGGAAGAGAAATATCAAAATCTCGTAGACTACTGCCTGCGATATATTTCCAGCGTAAAGCTCCCAAGAAAGAGAGGGACCTTTGTGGAATACAGAAATGGAATGGTCAATATCAGTCCTGTTGGAAGAAGCGCAAGCGCTGAAGAGAGAGATGAATTTGAAGAGTATGTGATTCGCCCTTTTTTCTCTATTTACCCGGCGGGAGAGAGCGCGCTGCTTCCACGCACCCAGCGCTCTTGCGGCGCCGTCTCTCACCTCCCCCCTCCTTTTTTTTTTTTTTTTTTTTTTTTTTTTTTTTTTTTTTTTTTTTTTTTTTTTTTTTTTCTTTCCCACTGACTCAATCAATCAACCAGGTACGACAAGGTGCACAACATCCGGAAAACCCTCGTTGAGAATCTGAGAAAGGAATTTGCGGACTACGGTCTAACGTAAGATCTCCCACTAACCCTACTTCTTTTTATCTTCACGTTCCTTTTGATAATTAGTTACGTTGTTAACATCTGACATGTAGTTTCTCCATTGGAGGCCAAATCTCCTTTGACGTCTTCCCCACCGGCTGGGATAAGACATACTGCCTGCAACACGTCGAGGCAGAAAAGAACATCAGCGGTGTCGAGTACACTACCATCCACTTCTTCGGTGACAAGTGCTTCAAGGGAGGCAATGACTATGAAATTTATGAAGACCCTCGAACAATCGGACACGAGGTTGTTGACCCAGATGATACAATGAAGCAGTTGAGGGAACTGTTCAACCTGTAAGGGGATCCCAGGCTGAGCTGGGCCGCGAATGCTATGGTTCCGGCATTGCCATGACGATTCAGAGATATGGGTGTTTCGGTATTTGAACTGCGGTGTTGTGGAAGGGAAAAACTATTTTCTACGGCTATGATTGAGCATTTGACTGTTGACTACAGCGGATACCGAAAGTTCTCATTTCATAAACATAGAACTAGAAATACGAAACAGGCTATAGATAGACCGATTATCGCCCATATTTCACAATATATCATCTCAGACAGCGGAGAACAATGCCAAGGTCAAAATAAGGTTGGCTGACTAACCCCGCTGTATCACATGATATCCCGAGTGATCGGCTTTTTGCGGCCAGACTCCGACATCATCATTCAACATCATCATCGGATATCTCATCTCAGGCTGTTGTGTCGACTTCAGGTCGAGGCCTTTACAGATACCTGTCGTCCTCACTTCTCCTCAGTTCGGCAAACGCAAATCACCATGGCGAACTCAAAGCAGGTCATCAAACTCCCTCGGTTTCTCCTTCAACCCATAACCTGGAATGCGTCATCCTCAATCATCAATTCGCCCTTGGTCACAGTCGGAGCTACTTCCGGTCTGTCGCTGCAGTTATATCCTTCGAAAAAACAACCCCAGACAAGCCCCAGAAGATCAATACACACCCATTTAGCCTCTTCGCATTACAGCCCCTCCTTATCTCTTCACTCCCGGTCTTACAGTACATCTACTACGAAACGTCGCCCCTCTACAGGTACCTCTCATGATACTTTCTCCGCTCCAATTAGACATAATGGCGTATACGTGGCCGTCTTTAAGCCCGCCCGTCGCGCATTCCACAGCACTCCTGCCAACCAACGAGATCATCATTTCGACACGCTGAAGATCGTCCAGCGACTCAAGGCTGAAGGGTTTAGCGAGGAGCAGGCAGAGGCACTTATGCGGGTGCTGAATGATGTGATTGAGGAGTCGATTCAGAATTTAACAAGGACTATGGTGTTGAGAGAGGGTAGGGCGTCTTTCTTGTTTCCCCGCATTCTTTTACCCCGCGATTAACATCTGTCTACTCCTGTAGATTCCGAACGTTCTACCTATACTCAAAAAGTCGACTTCGCCAAACTCCGCTCCGAACTCCTAAATTCAGATTCCACTGAAACTCAACTGACGCGAGCATCCCACGACCGCATTGCCGGCGACCTCCAGAAGCTAAACTCGCGCCTCCGTGATGAAATTAGCCGCACACAAGCATCTGTGAGGTTGGATCTGAACCTGGAAAAAGGTCGTATTCGGGAGGAAGCAAATGGGCAGGAGATGAGGATTAAGGAGACAGAAACCAGAATCGAGCAGGAGGTTGCGGGGCTGAGGGAGAGAGTAGAGGCCGTTAAGTTCTCGACACTACAATGGCTGATGTATGGCCTTCTCACTCCCATTAGTGTTTGGATCATCTGATTACGTGGACTTGCTAACTTTGAAATTGTTTAGGGGTGTCTGCACGGGTACCGCTGCACTTATTTTGGGTGCTTGGCGCCTGTTGATGTAAGGTGTGTTCCGAATCATTTTTAGATCGTACGGATAACAAATCCGAAACAAAACTCTTTCCATGAAGGGAAGCTGAAGGGTCTAGAAAATCCCGTCTTATGAGAGAAATGGGCGATACTTGTTGCTCTAATTTGAAAATTTCCCAAATAGACTATCACACATGCTTGACGATCGATATTTCCTTTGTCCTTCACAAATGTACAGTACGATTTTCAAAGGGTCGAAATTCTTATTTTGTCATCTTATCGCAACCGTTGGCGAGCCCAAGTAATTCGTGTTTATGTTAAACTCGGAAAATGCTATTAACACTCATTCTCAATGGCCAGCATCACTGGAATCGCTAATGACAATTACATCACCATCCTTGGCATCTGGTCCTTGGTTGCCGTTCTTTGGTCTCACTGCTCGACTACGTGCAGTTTCCCCCTTCTGCGCCGCCCTGTCTCTCCTTGTCAAATCAGTTGATTCATTCTGTTCAACCGATTTCCCGCGCATCAGCTCACGATGTTCTCTCAGAAACTCCTTGATTGCAATCAACGGAACTCCATGCCTCATCGCTGTCTCATCATCCCAAGAGGAATGGACCCCGATCAAAGCCCCGTCCACCTCCCGCAAAAGCGGAGCACCTGAATGGCCCCAATACGTCCAAGCGTCATGCTTCAGCGTGCCGATTTCCGAATTATCGCACGGATTTGCACCAGCTACCATCCCCCGGAACAAACCCTCTGAAACTTCTACGAGGTTGTAGTCAGTTTTCCGGGGATATATAGATTCCAGATCCTCACTGCCTGGCTGTCCAATGCAGATGATTGGCGTGTCCACTGCAGGAGATTCGCGGGAGCAGAGAGGCACGAAGGCGAACGAAGCACTCATCATGACGCCATTCGCGTCGGTGGCTACACTAGCTACATCTGACTCAACGGCGATGATTTTCAAAAGCGCCAGATCTTTTTTGCCATCCCAGGCCCGACATTGGACCTGCACAGCTTGTCCATCGTAAAAGAGCAGCCAGCGGGTCTTGGAGGAGCCATTATATCCATCCTCTGTTTCGCCAAAGCAGTGGGCGCAGGTAATCACCCAGCCTGCAGGGTCTATGCACACGGCGCTTCCAGCTTCGTGCTGTGCGAAGATCAGGCTGGCTGCAAGTGCATTACTAAGATGCGCGTTGGGGAGTAATGAGAGGGTGTTTGAGGCGCTGAGAGATAAGCGGCCTTGCTTCTTGCGGAGAAGAGAAAGGGATGTATTTGAGAGACCGGGAAGTTTACAGTTCTGGGGGACAAATTTCACCGAGTCACTGCAGTGCTGGGGGGGTATAGGGATTGGGGAATTTGTGATGGTGATCGAAGAAGGGATAGTCGGAGGGCTAGTTGGCGTGGGCGATATGGGAGATTTGGACTGTCCATGTTGCTTTGTTGATGATCTGAGTGTTCGCTTGGTGCCGGTTGACATTGCCGAAAGTGCGGATATAGAAATTTAGCAAATAACGTCTTACTATTTGTTCTTTTTGATATCTCGGTAAGTCTGAAGTATTAGGGTGCAAATATTCCTACGATGCTCGAAATGCCGCCGACACGGATCTCACCGATTAGGCAGCCCCGATGGAGCTGGAGGCAGCAGAGATATCACATGACGTCTAGTCTTGCCCAGCCCGTGCTCTTCTCAACATCAATCTGACTTCTCCAACTTCCATCCTCATTGCTCAGGAACCCCGTGGCGTCTATTGTAGAATCAGGAGACGATCCCTGGGCAGTCGAATTCAAATTCGTTCGAGCGCCTGTGGCCGGCTAATAATATGTTTCCACTTTGATGAAGATCACGTCGCAATTTTGAGATATTCACGGCAGCCGTTCCGTGATAAATCTTCTGGTTACGGTCTATCTCAACGTATGTCGAGGATTGCCAAAATACTCTCAAAATGGCCGGCGAGAAACCAAAAGCCCCAATCGAGAAGCGCGTAGGGCATCACACCCCCGAAAAATCACGGTCTTTGCAAACCCCCAACCGAAAGGATTTGGATGCAAGCCGATTCCACACCTCTATGCTATGCGTCTTTGCAATACTTCTCACATTTCTATGCTACTGCGCGGTATCACCAAGAGCCCCTTCAAGAGCGCTAAAGACACGAATTGTCAAGCCAAATGGCAGCCTACTACAAGTATTCCAGGTCTACAAGCCAGTTACCGGAGGGCCAACAGAGGGAGACCCAGACGGATGTAATACGGAACTTCTACTGATGAAACATGAATTTGGCTTCAGCTATGGCCATCCATTTGCTGGTAAGTAGAAATTTCATAAGGTCATTGTAAGTGTGCCCCTTCGTTGATATACAATCCCAAGGGAACTATGTACCTCCCCAGTGCAACTTCGATACCGTAATCATGAACATCACGGTTACATCGAAGGGTCGTCAATTCGATAGATTGGCCCTCATGTTCCTTGGAGACACTGAAGTCTTCCGCACTTCGACTGCTGAACCTACGAGAAATGGTATTATTTGGTCATATGTCAAGGACATGTCTATCTACAAGTCTCTTTGGGCGGAATCTCAAAAGCTTATCTTTGACCTCGGGAACCTAATCGACGATACGTACACTGGCTGGTTCAACGTAACTGTAACAGCGAGGTTCTCATTGGTGCATCATAAAATCACAACGGCGGATGTTATCCTTCCTATCTCTGCACAACGTTCAGCAGTGAATTCCTCGAGCTGGTTCAATCTTCCAGATGATAACGCGACTATATCGCATCTTATACCGGATAGAGCTTCGCGTGCAGTCGTGTCTATATCAGCTTGTGGCCAGTCGACTGAAGAATTCTGGTACAACAATGTTTTGACCTCCGATATATATACCTTTAATGAGACGACTGGACCTCTCTACGGGTATTCTTCATTCCGCGAAATCCAACTTTATATTGACGGTCAACTGGCAGGAGTTGTGTGGCCCTTCCCGATTATTTTCACAGGAGGAATCGCCCCTGGATTTTGGAGACCTATTGTGGGGATCGACGCTTTTGACCTCCGTGAACCTGAGATTGACATCACTCCGTTCCTACCTTTTATAGCGGATGGCGACAAACATTCTTTCAGATTGAGCGTTGTCGGCCTGGGAGACGTCGAAAATGGTTCTGCAGAGATTTCAGAACAAGTTGGATCTTACTGGGTAGTGACTGCGAAGATTTTCGTTTATCTCGACGAGTTCGCGGCTAATTCAACAATTTCTCAAGGGAAAGACTCAAATCCAGTGGTATCAACTCAATTTTCAACTGAAATATCAAACAGCTGGCGTGCCAATCCGGATACGGCTGTCAATGAAACCCTACTAAATTCTGCCAAGGTATCTAGGACGTTATCTGTAATCTCCCCCTTCTCTAAGTGGACTCAAAGCCTCTCCTTTTCCAACCTCGGGCATTTTACCGAGCAAGGCGCGGCACAGTTTACCTGGCAGAACATTGCTTCTACGTCAGAATCAGTAGCTCTTGTCGATGGGAAAGACATAATCGTCAGCCGAACAGCCAGCAATTATCCGCTTGAAATGTACTCAGGGTACACATCTAGCTCTGGTGGACTGAATATCAAAGCGAAATTATCCCGGGGTTTGCAGTTTACGCACCAAAGCGAGCGCCGCTATTATTCTACTTATACACTCACAGCTGGTCCCTCTGAATTTGACGCGATGCAGTTTGGTGGAGCGACGTACGGGTCTACGAAGAACGGCTCGTGGTCTACAGGAGATACAACAGAGACTTTTGAAGAAATATCTGGAGGGAATACACTCGATGTGCGGGTTAGAGCGGTTAATGGGACCGTGATTGAAGGAGATAAGGTGCCCTCAAAGATTGGTGAGTTTACGGTGCAGGACGAGCCACTGGCTAGAGGGAGTGTTAGGGAAATTTTAGGAAGGGGACCGGGGAGGAGCAAACCTTGAGTTGGTGGTTGTATAGAGGGTTGGCAGCATAAACTCTAAGCAGAGTATCTGTCTATTGCACCTATGATTTAGAACCCTACCTATAGACTAGAGGTCTCCGAGGTATATTCGTCGTCATGGTTCTTACGGAACTTTTCAACTTCCAATCCGTAACTGAGATATTCTCATGTTTTCCTTTGCCCTCGAAGTCTATGGCTACTACTGCATTATAGTTAAGGGTAAATGGAACCCCTTGGACCATCTGCCGCCTAGATCAAGCCAATTGTGTCAGAATTAATGGGCGAAGTATGTCTAGAGGGTCAATTGCCGGGCATATAGCTCCTGAAGGTTGGCAAAGACAGGCGGGCGACAACGTGTGTTACTGCAGCAAAGTAGATAATATGGGAGCAAATGCTGAGCTTTAAGGTAACAATGGAAGTGTGGAGTTGCTGGGGGAAACATTAAGAAGAGAAGTCAGGAAGACTTTCAACTTTGAAAACAAGGGTAAGTATAATTACCTACTTTCAGAAACATCATTCAAATGCTAATTCCTGTGAGGCATTGGTTTAAAGTCTGAACAACTACAAGGAGCTGGTATCAGACAGGTGTTCGTTTCCTTTAACTAACACAAGGTCTTCAGTAATGCACATAAATACTTGACATTTCTGAAGACGCACATGGTATATAGTGCAACACGTAGACTAAGGACATTGAATTTCACATTCCGATGATCAAGAGGGATGAATTTAATTCCCATCCACATCGCTCGTATTTAAAATGAAGATTGGAAGCAGCGACATTATAGTCATTCACATAATCAACATAGTCTGACACTTTTGTTTTTGCAAGATAAAGCATGGAGCTTTGTTTCATGTGCAACATGGACGCGCTGTGAAGTACCATATTCCAGGCCATGACATCGACATTGCGAAAGGGACGAAGAGGGCAAATGCCCCCGAGGAAAGAAGTGACAAAACTGCATGCACCGGATGTGACCGACACCGCGACAATGCATTATCAGTTCGTTAACATAACTCGCTATCTGCCACCAAATGGCACCACACCTCTCCACTTTGCCATCGCAACGCAGCTAACGGACATACTAATGCCTAATTGTGGCATCAAACTGAGTGGCATGAAACACATGTATCAGTGTTTTACGACCGCTTCTGCAACCCCAAGAAATATGAGTGGCGTCGAATCTTATCATCAAACCCGTGTTAGAATATATATATGAATAGATACAACTGAACCTGTATAATTGGTGGGCACAGTGCAGAACTCGGTCAAATCGATACGATATTACCGGAGCGAGGTACCGCCGCGGGCGGGGGGGTCCTTGTCGCTCAGACCGACTGGCTTCAAGTTTGAGCTCTTTTTGTAAACTAATCGAGTGGCAGGAAGAGAAAAAACAGCGCCTCCACATAGTGGAAGGTTAATTGCGAACGGGCGTAACCAGAAAGCGGTGGCGATAGCAATGGTGATATATCCCGTTCCAGCCGCTGAAGCTTGGGAAATAGTAGCAATTATGTTGACACAGGCGTTATTGTGGGAGAGTTCCTCACGGGTCATGCGACACTTTATCCCAATTGACGCCAATTAGCTTGGACTGCATTGATTGGACTGCACCGCTCAATCCAGCCTTTTCCGAATGGGGTGCTAAGGCCAGCTTGTTTTTTCAAGGCCATGAGTAAGGTAAGCCAGGACGAAGACAGGGAACAGTCGTTTGAGGGCATGTTAAATAAGCTCGTGGAAAATAATACCATCTGTATGGGGTAAATGTCAATTAAAAATCATCGTGGTTCTGATTGGTGGCAGTTTAAATGATGGCAAGGTAGAAAAAAAGGTGCAAAGAGTTGGTGAGAAAGGAAGCACCCACGAAAAATGTCGGCGCTGGTGGACGCGCGCGGCTAATCAAGCTTGGCGCTGCCATGATGAAACAAACTCAAAAGTCAGGCCTTTGGCATGAAAAATCTCCTTTTCTGCGTATGTAGAATGGTTGATTTTGACTTTAAGCAGTTCATCTGAGTTTGTCACGTAGCAGTCATCCGCTTCTTACTACATGTACTGACAGGTGCAATGAAATGAAGTTCAGGAATAATCTTCTGAATATCTAAGAATTATTAGACCACCTATCTAGGTAAGTAGTGAATGCTGCCTCTCACTGTCCCACACTACTTACTACTGTCCTTGCCCTTGGTTTCCAACCGCCTCGACACCAGAATTTTGACGGGAAACCTGCACTTGGTTTGACCATATCTCTCTAGGTTTGTCCACTCACAGGGTCAGCCTTCAATGTTCTCAGCGCATTACCATCTTCCACACATCATACTTCAACATGTGCCCCGCGTTGACCGTCTGCGACTCTGCATTGCTGCTCCACTCGGGAATTCGGGCCCGGAATGTCCCATAGCGGATCCGCCAACGTGTTCATAAGCAGTGAGGACGGTAAAGGGTCACGTCAAGCAGGTAAGACGACCCGGATGAGATAACGAGAGACTTCAGGGCCGGGAACGTATCGCTGGCCTTCCCCGAAATTGGGGCATCGATAGAGGGCGATATGCACAGGCGTTCCCAAAAGTATTTCCACAACTCTCTTGTCGATTCGATCGAGGGTTCAGAACGTCTAGTTTCAATAGATTTCGCGACATTCAATTCCAAACATTCCAAAAACTGTAGGTGCGTGATTATGGTGCCGAACACTTCATAAGGCCATTGTTTATTTATGGGCACCGGTTAGTTGATGACTGAGCTTGATGTAGAAGTAGTGGGGTATGTTTGAGATGCTCTCTGACATACCCATTCGTCCTCATGGTTAACGTCGATGCAGAGATTTCGAAGAAGCGGGCAGCTTTTGCCAAGGTTCTTTAATGAGCCGCGGTCAAGACAGGTCTTCGTTGAAAAGGGAATGTCCGGCTGATTCTTTTTTTCGTACTCGTGCAATTTCAAGCTTCTAAAGGACTTCCCGAGATGAGCAAACAGCTGCTCATCAGCAGCGACTGTACAGTTGATCAATCTCAGTTCGGATAACCGATCGCATCCCAGGAGGAACTCTTTGATACGTTTCCTATCAAACTCCACAGAGCATTTGCAAGACCCTACCGGTTGTGATTCCAAGTGAAGGTACGGAGAATTCAAGCCAGGCAATCGGCGATTGAGGTATGTGACCAAGGATGCGCAGGTAAAGGTCCGCACTGACAAACCTTGGTCAATTGAAAACTTCGAGCCAATATCCAGGGACCCTACATGCACAGAAGTTGTATAGATGTAATTGGGCCAGTAGTGGACAATACACTTCCCGCCTCGAGCGGTCCCATAGATACTCTGTAACGAAAGTAGGACTCCAGTCGTTTAGTGGCCTGGCAATCGCATATATTGATAACGACCTCAGTTTACGGGAGTCAAACACTGCTTTTTGCAGCTCAACGAAATGATCTCGTTGGCGCGATGGCAGGGCAATTCCCAATGATACCAGGTTCTTAAAGTCGCGTAACCTCCGAATACTTTCCACTGAATCCAGTGGCGGATAGAAGCTCCCATAAAAGACGGTGTCTTTGCGTAGAGCGACCTGCATGTCGCATTGCGGTTGGTATGTAGTAAGCGCCTGGAGGATTTTCGCAGGTACTCGTGGTTGTGCACTCCACCTGAAAAGATTTAACATTCTGAAGACATTACTGGGTAATAAGAAAGATAAGGAGAAAAGGGGCAAGTATAACACCCACCTAAACTCTTTCAAAGACAATTTCGGGATTAAACCGCAAAGCTGATCAATTTGATCTAGAGTTCTTCTGCGTTGCTGCACAGAAATAATAGTGCCTTGATCTAACTCGTAATCCTCCCGCAGTTACCATAGCTCTTCATAATCAATCTCTTTCGTATTTTCGTACCCATGTGGCGGCAATAACGACCAGGCATGCCAATCGTGCACTTCGATTTCTTGGACCAGCTGCCTTAGCTCCTGGGTCATTGCGCAAACGTTCCAGTGTGTGACAATTCTTCTCATAATCACCAGGACTGAAGATCAGATCAAGCTCCCGGAAGATAAAATGTCGAGCGGAGTGTGACCATGCCTCGCATACTACGATTGCCTAGAGAACGCTTGGACGGGAAGTTTCGTGGAGCTTGTAAAGGGTAAGAAGGCACATTTCAAGGAGCGAATATATTAGTGTAAAAAGCGAGCACCTCTCACATGCTCGAATATAATATATAAAACATCGTCATTTAACTTATTGGCCGGAGGCGCATCTCTGCTTTGCAGAGTATCCAGCTGGCTCATGGTAGGTGCTTGTCCCAGTGGTCGCTGATAACTTGACCGCGGCGCGTTTCTTATAAGTTGCATGAATGAGATAAAAAATGAATTCGAAGATTCCCTTCTGCAAGCTTCAGTGCAGAACCATACTAGAGTAATGTTGAAGCTCGCCCCTGTCGTGCGGGGCTTTCGTCATCAGAATCCAAGGCAAACAAATTCAGTATTCTTAGGGAGGAGCTAAAGACCGGATTCGATTTTCTGCTTTGCGGGGTTCGACAGGCGTGATATAGTTATCCAATAATGGACTTGTCACAGTTACTCACGTAAAGAGGTTCCACGTAGGTTCAAAAGTCGAAGCCTGAACTTGAACAGTTGAACTCGGAAGGACTTGAGTTCAACAGCGTGAGAAAGCCGTGTGGGACCTAACGCTACTTTACCTACCACTGGCGCCTGCTTACAGCCGCCGTTTACATTATTACTATAACTTATTGATTAATTCCAGCGAACTGCTTCTCTGTAAGTCCACTACGTGAGTTGACCAGTGTCAGCAAAAGGTATATATTGATAACTATTAATCTAACCATATAATCGAAAGCAAGACAAAAAGCAAAAGATCAAAACGGCATGACAATCCATAACTCAAAAATCCAATTCCGTAACTCTAAAAGCCGATGCAGGGAAGCCAGTAATGCAAAAACCCGATCACGATGAAACTGCCGACCTCAAAACCCTCGCGGCTAGCTCACTCAGTAGCTTCGCCTTATCCTCCCTTGGCAACGCCTGGAAAACTTCATAAACACTCTTCCCCCTCGCATCCCGCACTGCCCCGAGCCGATTCCCCGCAACTGCACCGGCTAACGCTCCGGGGAAATTCGCAACAATGAACCCTAGTGCCCCACCACTCAGCCCACCAACAATAGACCAGAACCGCCCCGTCGGCCGTGCACCACCGTCCATCCCATCCTGTTCGAACATACCCTCCTCGCGCAGCATTTCCTCGAATATGGATCCAAATTGATCGGAGGCAAAGGAGAAAGAGTCTGTTTCGGGGCCGGGTGAGAAGGGTGGGGGCTGGGCCTTTTGTTGGCGTTGTCGGCGTAGACGTTCGTTATCATATTCACGGCGGCGGGTGGGATCTGAGAGGGCGTAGTAGGCTTCGTTGACCCGTTTGAATGTTTCTTCGCGGGAGGCGCGTTCGGGGGAGGTGGCGGGGACGCGGTCTGGGTGGGATTTTAGTGCCGCTCTGAGGTCTGTTAGCTATAATTAAATCGCTGAAAGGGTTCAAGGGAAACTTGGGTGTCTTTGACAAACCGTTTGTATGCGAAGCGGATCTGTTGCTCCGTGGCAGATGGGTCTACTTCTAATATTTTATCTGCGTGGTTGGGGTTTGCAGTAAGTATGTGTAGTTTAGAAAAGATACTGTCGCGTACTAGACAAACTTACAATAGTCTATTCCAGAATCTGTTTCATGCAGTTTATTAGCATCTGCAAGCAATTCTTACGAAGACTGCTCCAACTTACCGCCCATGATGTGCTTGCTGCTCCGCTTGAAATGCCTGTTAAAGACAATATAGATCTAAATGAACAAAGACAGACAGTATATGTATTGAGATTCAGTGTAGCCCAGATGTTTAGATTATTTGAAGATGGATTTCCAGCGTTCAACGTAGTAGTTTGCCGTGAATGAAATCTCGATCTGTCGCATACCATTGATACTGTTTGATACCAGCTGCCCTGGTTCGGATGACGTATATCTTGGCACAGATCACATGATAACCTTATTTCGAAACATCGCACGTGATAACTCTAAATTTAGCCTCAATACACTAGCCCCAAAGCGGCTAGCCTGTGTTCCAGCCTCCCCCCAGCCACCAATCCATGGCTCACCGTCGGGACTTCCCTTGAGCGGAGTATCGCTGGAGACATACAACAATCGACACGACTCCAATGCCATTGTCCGATATTGGATCCCGTATTTCTTCCCCTTTAACTTCTAATTGATACAATGTGCACATAGAGCAGAATACCTCTTTCCTCAGCAGCTGTTCGCTCTCTGTAGACGCCGTCCGAGCTCAGGCGGGTCCCGCGCAGTGGCAGCAGTCCAGTCATTTCAGTCCAGACCGAATTCACGAATCAAAAGGATTATCTACACCGCTACGCGCTGCACAGAAGCCCAATCTCACTCACCGCAACCAATTGAACCGTCAATCGCATCTGCAGCTACAATTACACACATAAAAAAGCGGTCCCCGGAAACAAAGCGATCCCCACACAAAAAGCATGAGCTCAATGAACTGGCTCTACCCCTTCAGCGGGTTAAACAAGCGCAGTAGCAGCCGGAACAGCAGTCGCAGCCACAACAGTAGCCGCAATCACCGGCGTCATTCCAGTAGAAACAGATACTCAACCTCCTCCCGTCACAGCGGAAGCCGCAGCAGCCCCTCCCTCTTCAACCTAGGTGGCCATGCTAACCGCTCCACCGCCTCCTCAATCTTTTCTCTGGGCGGCTCAAGCTCTTCATCGCGGCGCGCCAAACCGCGCTCGGGATTTATATCGCGCATGCTACGCAAAATCCGCCGACTCTTCCGCGACATTGTGTACTATGCGCGTCGTCACCCGCTCAAGGTGTTTATGATGGTCATCATGCCGCTGATTACGGGCGGGGTACTGCAGAAGTTACTGGCAGTGGTGGGGATAAGACTACCGCCATCCTTGGGCGGACATAAGGGACAAAGTCACGGGGGATTGAGCACGCTTATGGGAGGAGCAGGAGCGGGGCTAGGAGAGAGCGTCGGTGGGTTGGTGTCGTTGGCGAAGATGTTTGTATAGAAGGCCCTGAGGGCTTTGGAAGTGGGAGGAAATTGAATTTAAAGTGAGAGGGGAGGAGTGGCCAGTTTTGGCCCCCGTTGGAATTCCGAAAACCAGGAATCGGCGGGAAACTGGGGGCGGAGCGGCTTCCACAGTTATATTCTCGCCTGCTGAGCGGCCATGTGGCAAATGCAGCACATGAATAAGGCGGGGTGAGGTCTGTAAAGACGTTATTCCTGAGAAGCTTCACCGCCAGTTCTTCTGAATGCGGAACCCAGCCCGCGCTGACTGCTTTCGCTTTTTATGTCTGTGATTTTCTTTTTATGTCTTTAACCCCTCCGTGCAATGTCCGGAAACGATTTTATGATATGTTCGCAATGAAGTAAGAGGACGAATAATGTTTGGTTACAAAAGGGGGATTTCTGGCTTGAATAAAAGCAACGAAAAAGGGATACACGATAACGAGTTATATATGATACCACAGAGTGGTTTGATTTGTTTATTTTATGTCTCTGCTGATGTCTTGTTATATATCTGTCAAATGCTATACATACAAGATCTTTGAATCCTTATTCTCAAGCCCCTCCTTTACACAGCTAATGCTTAGACCTCTACCAGTGGAACAAATTCATGCGCTCCTATGCGATGCTGGCCATCAGGGTTACTCCCTATCTAGATACTACGTACGTACACGCCGCACTCCATGCCTTCCTGCCAATACCCGCTACCTTCACACCGTCTCGTAGCATGGTACATGTATGACCTGTTGCGCGTGCTAAGAAGGTGTTAGATAGGTATCCTTGTGAGTAGACAATTGCGCCACAGAGAGGTCGATTGAGTGAGTAGTTGTGGATCCATGGATGTCACTATTGGCTACCTACCTAGGTACCTAGGTAGGTAGGCATGGACTAAGCGGATGAGAGGCATCGTGTAAATGCGAAAAGATATATGCGGTCAGTCTTATGGTAAATAACGGTAGCTTTTTATAAAGCACAATGGGCAACAACAGTAGTAATAGCATCTAAGAAGTAGCAGTATAGTACAGACCTCCCTTTTATCTAAAACGCGACGACGGGCTGTGCTTTAGAATATCAGACAGAAAAAAAAAAGAAAAAAAAAATAAAGAAACCAGAAAAGAAGCCGAACTGCTATCAACAAAAAAAACACCGTTCAAATCGGAATCAAGCCGATCCAACGGATTAGATCACGCTCTCTTTCCCCTCCGTCTCGCGCCGCCAGCTTTCGACCGCTTCTTTTTCTCAACAACCACAGGCTCATCAACCTCAACATCAGCTTCCACTTGCTCCTCGACCTCTTCAACCTCATCTACCACAAGTTCACCCTGCCCAGCACCCGTCAACTTCCCCACGGTCTTCCTATATACCCACAACGGGAGTTTGAAGGCAAATGTATCCCTTACACCAGGCCTCTGAATCTCCTCAATATCCAACAAAAACTCCTCTTTTTCACCATCCTCATTCTCCTCTTCCAAAAACACATTCCCCACCGAATCGACAATGAGAACCTTGCCGTTCTCCGCCATAACGCGCTTCCGATTGCCGCTGGAAGTAATCACGCCTTCACTATTGGGTGTGGCAGAGCCGGAACCAGTCGACCGCCCCTTGGCAGCCTTCTTACCATCTTTGCGGTTCTCCTTATCCATCTGACGCTTCTGGCGGCGATTCATAACCACAGGGCCTTCAGTAGACTCCGCCCCGGAACCAGCATCCGCGTTGCCATTGCCATTAGATTCGCCCAGGTTTGCAATACCGGGAATACCCAGCTCATCACCCCAGGCAGCACGTCTAGCATGCTTGATGTAACGATCCACAAACTCGCGCTGACGCTTCCATCCCAGCACTAGGGCACCATAATGAGCCGCACCGCCAAAGGCTATAAACAAGCCGATCAGCACGGTACCCAGTCCCGGTCTAAAGCGCGAGTAGTAGTACCCGGTCCCCTTCCACTTCGGGAAGCCATGGCGCAGGAAGTGGTCGTAACGTTCGCGGTCCTCGCCCTTGAGGATATTGTAGACGACACCTAGGCGGGCATAGCGTTCTGTGGCGAGCTTGATGGCATTGTTGATTTCGCGTTCAGAGGGAGCCTTGTTGACGTGCACGGCAGGTTTCTTCTTGTCCTTGGATTGTTTAGATTTCTTGGTGGCCTGGGAGGCGATGAAGTTGCGCTTGGCCTTGTCTGGGTGGAGTTGTTTGGATTTCTTGCGGAAGGCTCTGAGGAGTTCGGTTTGGGAGACGGAGGGTTTTACGCCAAGAAAGTCTGCGGAATGGTTTGTTAGTATTAATTAGCTTTTAATTGAATGATCGCTTCCAATTGCGTCGTTGGGTGTTGATGTTTGTATATTTGGCGTGGATATACCATGTTGGGTTGGGATTGGAAATGACAATATCGGGTACTCACCGTAGAAAGTAACATTGACACCCTCCGTCTGCTGCACCTCATCTCTCAGACGGAATATCTCATGGTCTACACGGAATTAAAGAAAAGATATCATCAGCAGGATATTCTCAACGGGGGATGTGGGGGAGTTCTCCAGATGGGAAACGTGGAATGCGAACCTTCCTTGGACCACGCAGCCACCAAAACCACCAAGGCTGATAGGACGAACAGCAACTTTGCCAACGAGTGCCTCATTTTGGGCGAGAACAGAGCTGGGGAATCGAAGACAGGCTTTTGGCGCCCAACGGAGCGGGGGTGGTGGAAGAGAAGGCGAACAAAGCGGGCGCGTAGCGTAACCTGGCCGGAAGGGAGTCCCAAGCAGGTTTTTTGTACCCGTTCGTTTTCCCTTATTGAATTCGCCGTACCCTTTTCTTTTTTTCTTGTCGTCTCGAAGTAGTTCGTCCTGGGGATATCTCTTTTTTTCTGGTCTTTTGTTAACCACCTTCTCCACTGGGGCAGGTTGAATTCAACGTGGACCAATCAGCCGGAGAGCGAAGTTGACATCGAGAACAAACAGAACAAAAAAAAAAGCGACAAAAGAAAAAGAACAAGCACGGATGTGATGGAAATGTGGGAATCTGCAGGCGGCGGACAGGTGTACACAGCAGGATAATAGGGTATAAGAAGAGGACAAGGAGGAGGGGGGGTTAATTCGAGAAGGTATTTAACAAGTAGCCGCCGTCCAGTTGTTTTATGTTTTTTTCTTATTCCCTTTCTTCCCACTTCCTCTTTTCCTTTCTCTTCCTTTCAGCTGAAGTCTGAATCCCCTTTTCTCTCTGATCTGAGGATTGCGGTGGAGAGCAGAGCCTGGGCTATTATTTAATATGGGGGCTGATGGACTAAGGATGGCCGATGGCTGATGGGCTGTTCGGGGTAACATTGGGCTGCCGCTTCTAGGCTTCCCTGGCCCTCTGGGAGAGACAGCGAGCAGCACGGCGGTATCTACTACTAGTACTCTGCTACACTGCTGTTCCTGTCAATTCTCCCTTTTGAACTCATATCCTCATTCTCATATCCTCCCTCCTATTCTCCTTTTCATACATTATTTACTCTTTCCGACCGATCTATTTGATACTTCTATTTTTATCCTCAGCCCTAACGCTAAACCAAATCAACACTAGCCCCTATCACGTGCCAGACTACCCCTTTTCGGCCAGTCTTGCTGAGTCATCCGCCCAATCGGGCCTAGCGTGCCGGCACGGGCGTCGGGTTGAGGCTCAGCTTTCCGTTTTGGCGTTGAGAGACCAGCTTGCGGTATTGTTATTCTAACATATTTCTGTCTGATATTCAACAACACTCTATACACCTCCAACAATCGCCATTCATACACTCCGATTGAAAGCTATAGACTCCGTTTGCAAACACTATAGACAGATTGATTACACTCTCAAAGCAAAAAGGTACGCTCCCCCTTCCGTGGTTACTTAGCCAAGGGACACGGCCTCAAGAAATTCAAATCCCAGACGCTGATCCCTAACCTTTTTTTTTTTTTTTTGGCGGACTCCAGTTCGACAGTTAGAGAGGCCTAACTCCTTTAACAACACGGGAAAACCTACAACAACTTTAAACAACCTCATTTTACCGCCATTTCGAAACCATAAACTCCTGCAATTCTCCAGCAATGGCCCGTCTTCAGATCCCGCTCGACGCCCTGACGTCGCGGTTCAACCTGTCCGACAGGTTCGCAGGTGTCCGCTCGCAGTCCCTTACCACCCGCTTCTCCAACCTCAGACCGGTTTCCGAATTTTTTGACTTTAAGAGGGTCTCCAAGCCTGCCAATTTTGGCGAGGTCCAGAGCCGCGTGAACTATAACCTGAGCTATTTCGCTAGCAACTATGCTGTCGTTTTCGTCATGCTCAGCATATACAGTCTCCTCACCAACCTCATCCTCCTCTTTGTTATTCTTCTCGCGATTGGCGGTACATACGGAATTGGCAAGCTCGAGGGACGCGATTTGGAAATCGGTGGGTTCAAGGCCACAAGCTCTCAATTATACACCACATTGCTCGTCATTTGCGTGCCCCTGGGTCTCTGGGCTTCCCCATTATCAGCCGCTCTGTGGCTCATTGGAGCTACTGGTGTGACTGTTTTGGGACACGCTTCGTTCATGGACAAACCAATCGAGAATGCTTTTTCCGAGGAGGCGGTCTAGATGGTCGGCCGCGAACTCCTTACGATTCGCCC
This sequence comes from Helicocarpus griseus UAMH5409, assembly GCA_002573585.1. Classification (NCBI taxonomy): domain Eukaryota; kingdom Fungi; phylum Ascomycota; class Eurotiomycetes; order Onygenales; family Ajellomycetaceae; genus Helicocarpus; species Helicocarpus griseus. Next base: position 54,011 of record PDNB01000136.1, on the reverse strand, counting down.
CTATGGGGAAGACCATCAGGGGCACGAGTGGGGAGAACCAACAAGGGGGGTTGGGTGAAACAGCTGGAGGAGTCTGTTAGAATTGAGGAACTTAACAATGATGACTACGACGACGATGACGACGAGGGTGTCCTACTAGATCCGTCTTTCCATCCAGGCCGCTTTGGCAACGGTGAGATGCGATCTCTAGGTCCTGCTTACAAACCCCGTGCACAACGAAATGGCAACAATGATGACGACGATGACGACGAGGAATCTCTGAGCGATGATGACCAAGACGAACACGGTCTTGTTGATGGGGATCCTGATAGTACTATGTCTTATGCTATGCAGCTGGCAAGGCGAGACAAGCAAGCGATGTTGGTGGAGCGGGCTTTAGAAAAGATACGTCGAGCTCAAGTTCAAGGGCAAATTAAGGTCAAACTTTCACAGCGAGAGCTTGATGCACTGGAAAGAAAGAGACAACAGGATGGTAACCTCAACGGTTCACAACGAAATAATGAGATGTTCGGCCGTGCATCCATGGACACTAAACCAAAGGCACCAGAAAAGCGACTACCAAATGGGTCATCTCCAAGAGCGAATCCCGAACGGAGACGTGCCATGCCTGGCGGATATTCCTCGTCCACAGAGTCCTATTCACCAACCCCTGCTCGACCTTCCAGCTCTTCGTCCTACAAGCCCCGCTCGCGAGCGGCTTCGATACAGTCGCCCAGGATGCATCCGGGTACTCCGCCCCGCAACTATCAGCAACAACAGGTGTATCCACAATTTCTACCATATTCTGTTCCAGAGGATCCCGCTGTTCAACCCGGTTCATATCAACAAGCCGCACCACTACCTACTGATCCACATTGGGTATCCCGCTCTCGATCTGGTTCTAATAATTTTTCATATCCGATGCACCATTCGTCTTATCAAACATATCCCATGCCATCTATGGACCCGCGGTATGGCTATTCAACACATCCGAACGTGCCTCCGCCTATAGACACAACGTATCAACCAGTCTACCGGTCGACATCTGGTGACTCTTACATGACGAACATGAGTTACTCGCCGTCTGATCCTTACGTTGTTGTTCAACATGCTTCTCGTATGTGCGAGTCTCCGAGATCATTTCGCAGGAGCAGCGGAAGCAGCAGTAGCGACAACGGCGTGCAGGTTAATGTCGTTGAAAATCCTAACGGACCATCTGGATACGAAACAAGAGCCTCGAGCGGTGGTCATGGTCGTACCCGCCGTCGAAAGCGTCATCACCGTCACCCAAAATAATTTCCGCCATTCGTCACATTTTCAGAATTTAGTCGACCGTTTTCATCGTCGTCGTCGTCATTATGCCCATCTTTGCTTATCTAGCAGAATAGACTTTTCGAGCTGCGTCACGACAACCCTCTTCTTTCTACCTCCTTGTTTTCTTTCCGCCACTTCTTCCTCCCTCCCCAATCAACTCGTGTCCCTACAGTTGCTTCCCTTTCTTCCTTTTTATGGGTTTTTTCCTTTTCGGGCTTATCTGGCAGGGGTTCTGCGCGGTTTCTACCTTTCGAAAAGAGATTCGGTACAGCTACATTTGCATACAGGATGGTTGTAATATTCTTCTCTGCTTCTCTGCTTGTCTGCTTTTCCCATTCTTGATGTTACTTATGCGCATTTGCATGTTGTTTTTTATGCTGGTTACAATAGGTAGACCGTTACGAAATATAATAATCTATTCCATTTATCATGCCTCATTTCCGCTGCTGTTTTGTTATCATATTGTTTCAATCCAAATAAGAAGTCTGTCAGCGTTTCTATATTAGATTTCTTTCACACAGGCCCAAACTATGATTTTTCAACCCGGGTTACTTTATAAACTAGGAGAGATGCAGAATGTTGATACAAAAGTGATGCTAATGTCAAGACGATCGTTATTCTTATTCTGATAGTTGTCTAGCTTCCCTTTATCCCTGTCCCCTCGCCACATTCCAAATATCCAAGACGTTTCATTACCCATTTCATCGACGAAACATGGGCTGCTACACCGCTCTTTTTCTTGGCAATTTATTCTCGGCCACAGCTGTCCACAGCTGTCCACAATTCTATAGAAGGACATGATACTCCGTAGAGAAACCCTGAACAACCATCTTACTCGACAAATAGCAGAAGCCAAAGCAGGAGACAAACTCAAAAGCACAATCACAGCCGCACCCGTAATGAAGTTCTCTATTTCGCCTCCCCTTCGGACTCCGCCAGATGGTCTGGACCCATTTGGCACCCAACGCAGACAAACAGCTACACATTGTTCTTTGCAAAGGCAGACCAACTAAAGTTCGATATGCCGTGAAGGGGGGTGTGGTTTGGGAGATGAGATGGGTTTGGAGGAATGGGCATAGGGAGGTTGGCTCTAGTGGTATGTTCGGTGGTTGTTATAAGAGAGTCTGGAAATGGTTTGATAGGAGAACTGGCTTTGCATTATGAGTGAATTGATTTTGAGGCTACCCGGTAAGTATGCTTTTCTTATCAGCTCAAACAGATTAGGGGTGGTACCTGAGCAACACTGAACGGATAGTATCGACGTGATTCCTTACTTTTCTATTTTTATTTATGACGCCGATTACGCCTTCTTATATAAATTATCCCTTCTGATAGTGCTTCGTATTAATATGCAGGTCACCGCCCCTTTTTGACCCAGCCCATGCAACCCCTTCCGCATACTACTACCCAGCACATTTGCATAACGGACGAAGGGAAAGTTACTAGAAAAGCCACCTCTTAAAGCTCTCGGCAATATTAATCTAGATAGTCTCCACGTGAGTCTACCATTGATGCTCCATTCGGACCCGTGAAATCGGCCCGAGTCGGTGCATGACGATTCACGGAAAGAGAAAGGGTGGGTGTTTTGGGATTTAGGCTTTTCTTCTTATTAACCCCATTATAAGGGTACCTGGTTTTTTCACTATACATAATTTTGGAGCTCCTACTACTAGTATTTAGTAAACGTTAGTATTGGAGAGCGGGCCGTTGATGAGTGAAGTAAGATATATGAAACGTAACCACTGCGTCAAAAAGGATCAATCCTTCTGGGCAGGACCAGAATGGTGGTTTTGTATACGTTCGACAAGATATCATGCTAAGTTGCATTTTACTAAATGTGCTTCCATTCAGTCCATCGGATGCAGTTTATTGATAAAATAATGTGGACGAGAAAATGAGCGACGTGGTGTACATATATATATGAATTAAAAAGAAAGATGGCATTTGAGATGAAATACGGCATATGAGTGCATGCAAGGATGGGGAGTGATGTTGTTAAGGAAGCATTGGTATGTTCGGGAGAAAAAGCGCATTTACTTCATAGCAGGTTTCCTCCTTTGCAAATTTGACAGAGAGGGAGGCTCTTGAAAATCAAACAGACAAGGGCATAGTCCTTATTTAGGAGCCCGGGGTCAACCGCAAGCTTGGATTGCCTGGAAGGTTTGGCATCCCTGAGTAAATTGTTAGTCTTTAGAATCCAAGTGTCCAAACCCAGAAAAAGATGGCTCGGAAAAAATGACTACTCACATCCATCGACATCCTCAGGGACGACGGGGTCGACTGTGCACGCGTTCATGGCGCTCATATCCTGGGTCCTCATGCTCTGGCACATGACATAGCATGGCTCGTCCATAATTCGCTGCAGCGAGTCATCCTTCCAGCCAAACATGTAGTCACCATGCGTGCCATAGCCAGTTCTAAAATCTCAGGGTTAGCATCTCTCCAGAAAAGGGACAGGACGTGCTTGTTACCCACCCGTCACCAAAACTCCAGACAAACGGTTGAGTTCCGTCCGTGGGCCATTGTGACCGGTCGTTGAATTCCGCGGTCTCAAAAATGACTTCATACATGAGTTGAGGCACTTTGACTGGGTGAGATGCAGGACAGGGTCCCTGGGACTCAAATGTCCCACTCTCTGGGTACGACATGTGGGACATGTGGTCGGGGCTGTCGAGATTCACACCATCCCAGCATCTGGTATCTCGTTAACAATTAAGTTCAGGTTGGGAGAGAAACCAATACTTACGTCGGAAAACGAAGGTTTGCCATAATACCAGCGGGGCATGGCTCAGTTGGGAAATGCTTCGTCTCCGGGAACCGAGTGTTCATGTCTTGCAGGCATGTGTACGTGAGTTGGGGGAAGTCGTTGGCCCGCTCCTCTGTAGTGGCAGTTGGGTCTCCGATGAGCATGCGGAAGCCCTACGTTCTCGTCAAAAAAAGGCCTACGTCCTTTCATTTTTGGCAATACCTCTGGCTGGGGAAACTTACCGGTGCAAAGGCGGTAACTTTGCTTTGTTGCTGGAAGTCTGCAAGCCCGTTTTGCATGTAGTAGACTGTCATACCACCATTTTGCCCCTCAAAGCCTACGTTGCCTTTCTGTGGGACACGCTTAAACGTGCCGTCTTGTCTTCGGAAGTATAGGTTGGCAGTCCAGTAGTTGGAAAAATCATCAGCTGGTTGACAACTGGTGCAAGTCGCCACCCCTGGCAAATCGTGCGTCATGGTTGAATTGAAGGAGTTCTGCACCAATTAGCCGAAATTTACAATGGGATTATATGTTGATTATATTTTGTGAATGGGTAAGGGGGGCTACATACGCCGCCGAGGATCTGGTGAACGTGTGCTGATGGGACCTCCTCTGGCATGACCAAGGGATCAAGGCGGTCAACCACGAGCTGTGAACATCCAAATCTAATAAGGGCATGCACTGGAGCAATGAGTGCCAGTCCAACCACGGAGTTCCAAAACATTGTGAAGAGTTTCCAATTTGGCGTGATAGTAGTAGCGAGCTGAGAAAGGTAACGGCAATGGAAGAGAAATAAAAAGGCCCAAGTCCTAAAACGAGACGAGCGCCGGGCCGCGGGAAGATAATCATCGCCCTTTTTATACTGTCCGCTCCATCCATCGGAGAGGCCAACTGCCGGTCAAGTTCAACTTGAATCGATTAGGGTAGGGCTCGGAATACTCGCTGGCCCTCAAAACATTGATCGTCCCATGATCAAGATGTTCCACCTATAGCGAACGGCATACTGAAATCGAGTTTCGATATTAATTTGAGCAGTGGCCACTTCTCAGATACCAGGGGATGAGCTTCTCCGCGTTATGACTTCGCGCGATTCTATTATAGGACAGGAAGTTCCATGTGGTAGTGGCAGGATCGGATGCGGTGGCGGTCAACTGCCGCAATGTTTAATATATTTCAATCCGGGGAACTTCCAAACAATCGATAGGAGTGCATGCTATCTGATTGGCTAAGAATACCAGGGGACTCCTAGTTTAAATCATTGCTGGAAAAAAGCGCTAAAACTTTTTCAGAAACGCCGTGGATATCTGATATATTGACGGCGTGCCGAAGGGCGGGAAGGGGTCTCCTTCGCGGACAGCTGTTGGGCCGTACAAACTTTCATGTGGTGCATAAGCAGTCAAAGTTGAGAGATGCCATAGTTTGCGTCTGCAAAGGCAAGTTGATTGGTCTATAGAAAACCAAGTCAGTTGAGATTCCTTCAAGATCATATGGAAGCGGGTTACTTCAGCTTGAAGAAACTGAAGGTCGTAGCTTACCGGTTCCTAAATCAACTATGCTTGATATCTCGCGCTTCCCAGCGTCGTCGTATGCATTATACCCATTGTTCAAGCCGTTTAGCTTACGGAAGAAACAAGCTCGTTCAAGGTCATGAGTCTTCGGTTAGCTGCGCTGTCCCGAGCTGGCAAAAGAGAAAAGAGTTTGGTTTAGGCAAAATGACAGATGGATAAAAGCAGATTATATCCCCCAAATCCCAATACTAAAGATAACTCATGCTGTAAAGAAGCACCCCATTCGTCATCCGCGCAAGTATGACTATTTTCGTCAACAACTGACCACTGCAAGGTCAAGGGTGATGAGATGAGATTGCCGTTGATAGATAGATCCGTGCGTTGAGCGAGGAGAACTGCCAGTTTTCACCCGATCAACGGTCTTTCGGCTTTGACGTCACTCAGTTGCTGGCTGTGATATCGGACTAAAGGTCTTATTATTATTGTCCCGTGGACACTCGGCAACAGATCATTCTCCACATCGCTTCTGGTGATGAACCGCGTCTGATAGTTCTAGGATATTTTACCGGAGTGAAGTAAAGGAGATGAAGAAAATGAAGGAGACGATAAGGAAAGATAGAAAAAAGAAGACCAAAAGCTTTGAAAGAAAATTTATCCATTTTTATTAAAATAAATATACTACTTCAATTTCGTAAGCCGGTTTGCCATGATTCCATCAGAGCACCACAAAAAAATTTACTTATTGGGATACAGTAGCAAAACTACTGCCCACGCCAATTGTTTAAACAATGAAATACCACTTTGTAGAATTAACTGTCAGGTTCGTTCATGAGTTTATGCATACTACAGTGAAGTGCCCTGATTGGGCCAAACCCCAGTTCATAGTATTTAATATATTTTGACAGATAAGCTGTGGAAAGCATGATGATCACAAGTATACCTTCATGTTTTACATCAATTGACCTTAGTAGTAAGAGACAGATAATATTACGCCCCTTACACGTGACCTTATGTCACATGATATTGATGTATAACTACTTCTGCATGTAGCTAGTATCTAGAGAATATCATCTATCTCACTTCTCACTGATTGGCTTGTTCGTTCGCACGTAACAGATAATGCTATGGCATAAATAACTTATATGTAGAGGGCTGGACTGCTCGGCAGCACTCCATAAACTTGTCATGTTTTCAAACTGGGAGCAGACGGTCTACATACAGCAGCAATTGTGACTTCTGAGTTTTCCCCATTTGCCTCAAGTTCTTAGTCCCTAAAATTTGTCCGAAAACGTCCAATATAATCCTCCCAATGCTATACGTTCGGCAGTAAGCCATTTGGGCACTGTCGGGCCGACCCACCCTTCCCGACAACTGGACATCGCCGACATTACATAAGAACCTTACATGAACGTCTACGAGCTCAGAAAGGGGCTTACAGTTGTTCGTTGGTTGGATTTTCTGAGCATAGGTCAGATTGTCCGCTCAGATTCTGGAGCCCTGTTCAACTTTGGACCTACGTCATAGGTCAAAACCTGACCAACGAACAACTGTAAGTCTATAACCCAGAATAGTATCTATATCTATCTATCAACTAACTTCATACTGGCAATTGTTGTGTGCTCTGAATGAGGTGATTTTTAATTATATTTCTTAGGCCCTAACCCTCTAATCCTAATCCTAATCCCCTAACCTAACCCCTAATCTAATCCCTAATCTTGGGTTGAGCGACCGCCAACTAAGAGGGTTTAAAGCTACTCTGTATGATTACTCAGATATCTGACCTATGCTGAGCTCAAAAGTTGATCATGGGTCTGATTTTGACCTATGCCGAAGGTTTTTCCGGCCGAGAATCCGACCAACGCTCAGAAAATCCGACCCACGAACAACTGTAACCCGCTCAGAAAGTTGAAGTTCACTTATTAACTGAAAATTTTAGCAGGAACTCGGATGTACCTAGGTATGTGGTGAAGATAGCAGTTATCAGGGAAGTTCGCACTCCAGCCCAATGAACTGACCCATTGGCATCGTTTGCTCCGGTTGACAAAGTATTCTTAGAATTTTGTGCCTTTCAAATAAAGCCTTTTGGCCCAATGTGGTGTCTTAAACTTTTGAGGGGTTGCTAATACCTACTGGTAGGTACACAATTATGAAAATTTATTCGTTCGGTCGGTGCGAACAAAAGTGAACGACAGTCAGCTCATAGCAGCCAAACCGGGATCCTTGACTGACATACGTCATCGACAAGATTCGCGGGCGGTAGAGAAAAATGATAGTGAGGGTGAGATTTAACAAGCACAAGGCTTTGCTGCTTATTTAGGCAGAGCCTACGGCTGCTCGGCAGCTAGCAGCATCGACATGGTGATCGAGTGATAACGGGAATAATGGACTGGGTGTACGTCTGTATTTCGGATATTTTCGTCCTACCAGCTGTCCGGCTGTTTTCGATATTGCTCGGCGCCCTATTGAAGTCGGACTATTGAACTGTCGGGCTGACTTTCTGGAAGTCTCCGCAATGCACCCTGCATACGCAGTATAGAGGCTGGCTTCAGTGTTACCCTCATGTCAACTAGGTGCTCGTCACATAGATTTGAACCCTGCAAGTGCAGTAGTTCACTGACAAGGCATCTTACCGGAGAAATCATCCCTTGCGCTCTGCCACCCCGTAAGATTTTAGGTCGAAAATGAGGCAGACACCGGCCACCGCTGATACTCGTATATAAATAAGCGCCATTGTTCCCATTCAATTGTTGCCACTATGCAGCTCAAGATAGTTTTCTCTTAAGTGAAGAGGTCTACTCTCATCCACAATCGTCATGGCACCAATTGGTTTTCTAGCTATTACTGGGGCTGTTATGAGCTTCTCAATAGCAAATGCCCTACATACCCCAAAGATCCGTGCACGAGTTCATGATGATCCTAAATCACTACGAGAATCATACGACTATGTTATTGTCGGTGGAGGCACAGCGGGGCTCACTGTTGGAGATAGGCTTAGCGAAGATGGGAAGAGTAAATATATTTCATTCATCATGCTGTAACTCAACTATCAAGTATAGCTGACATCCCAATCCAGGCACTGTGCTGGTAATTGAGAACGGCGAGTTTTGTAAGTTATCAAACCCCTCTAATTCCCCAGTTTTTAGGTCTGGAGAAGCTAATCTTAAATCTTGCAGCAAATTCGCATCATATAAACTGGGTCCGCGACAGGATAACATGGTACGCAGAGCCCTGGTGGCTTTATAACCTCACGTCGGTCCCAAACAAGGAGTTGCATGGCCAACGATCCACCGTCTGGGCTGCCAGCGTAGTTGGAGGCAGTTCCGCCCTCAACGGGATGCAGTGTGTCAGGGGTACAAGGGATGACTATAATAGATGGGGTAGCTTTTTTGGTCCGAACTCCACATGGTCTTGGGACGGAATTCTCCCGTACTTTAAGAGGGTAAGTTGGTCATCATCATCTTCTTCTTGAGATCACTTGGCATGTAGTTGACACCATGCTTTACAGGGACTGCATTTCCAATCGCCACCTAAAACTGCCGTGGAACACATGCCTGGACTTAAGTATGATGAATCGTATTGGGACACAGAGTCCAGAGTATATGGGGGATGGCCATCATACCAATGGCCCGGAATTAGTAAGAAGCTTAATGGCAAACACACCGCCTTTAAAATGATGCTAATTTATCTTCCACAGAGTATCACTTTGAGGTATTTAGTGGGCTTCCCGGGGTTGATATCCCGGAGGACAGCGGAGCGGGAAAAGCAGGAGTCTTTTGGTACCCGACATTCAGTAAGTTGCTTGCGAATATCAATATCATACCCCTTTTATCACTGGCGAACCGCAAGTAACTGGGCTGCACCAATCTTTGATATCGTCATGTTAAGAACATAACGTGAAGGGTCAGGCGTAACATCTTGGGTAGAGGATTTACTAACCGCGTGTCCACAGTGGATGCTGAGGGTACCGTCAATAGATCATATTCGCGAACAGGCCATTGGGACGGGTTGAATAGAGATAACTATGAACTGATCCCACACGCAAAAGTGGCCAAGATCGAACTCGACGGGAACAAAGCCACAGGTGTCGTATTCCGGTCGAGCATATTAGACGGTGATGAAACAGAACCCACAGGTGTTAAAGTTAACAAAGAAGTGATCCTATCTGCCGGAACAGTCCACAGTCCACAGCTCTTACAGCTGAGCGGTATTGGACCCCGACAATTGCTAGAAAGCGCTGGAATTGAGACCAAGATAGAACTTCCGGGCGTCGGACAGAGCTTCCATGATCATACGACGCTCTTCTATGAGATCAAATGTAAGTCTAGGGTACGATTTGCCCCATGAATTGCGAAGACTGACTATATTTTACAGTCAAGAATTATTCCATTCACCCCAATAGAAGGGATGACATGGGAGATCCCAAGTTTATCGCTTGGGCAGACGAGCTGTGGAATACAAATCGAACCGGGCCCTGGTCTCGGGGATATTTTAACACTGCAGCATGGCTTGGGCTACCAGTTATCGCACCTGACGCCTACGAATCCATCGCAGCCAAAGTCGAGGCTCAGAATGCGGCAGATTATCTCCCAGGAGGCACGGACCCGACGGTGATTGCAGGATACCAGGCACGGCTAGCAAGATTAGCCAAGGCGATCCGCTCCAAGGATGATATATTCTACAATATCAATTTCTCTGGCGATGAACCGGTCAACTACTTCACATATGAACATCCGTTAAGTCTCGGAACCATCAACATTAACGTCTCATCGCCAGAATCTGAACCCGTTATCGACTTCCGCACATACAGCAACCCGGTCGACTTCGATATATTGGTGGAGTTGGCGCGCTTTCACCGGCGCATGAACGTAGAGTCGCCGCTTCTAGCGCAATTCGAACCGGTGGAAACATCGCCTGGCGCCAATGTGACGTCTAGGGAAGATTGGGTGGCCTATATACGTAAAAACACAGATCCCACAGCTAAGCACCCCGTGGGCAGCTGTGCGATGATGCCATTGGAGCTTGGAGGCGTTGTTGATGAACAATTGAGAGTCTATGGTGTTGAGGGATTGCGGGTTGTTGATGCGAGCGTTATGAATATTATTATTGGCGCCAATACTGCCGGAGCGGTATTCGCTATTGCGGAGAAGGCTGCTGATATTATCAGGGATGGAGAGGCCTGATATATTTAAAACAGTTTGGTAAATTTATAGATGATCGACCATAACTGATGATGAGATACACCTCTCAGGTGTAATCTGGTCGCATCCGTCATCTCTGGTGGAATTATTTGATTAGCTATATTTGAGCCAAAGCAAGTCTTCTGATAACTTAACTGTTTCCTAGGATTTTCTTTCATTCAACCAAGATCCTTCAGGCTAGGAAACACCGCTTCTAATTTGTGTGTTTTGTTCCGAGGCTTCACGCACGTAGACATAATATTTTCACTTGTAAGCCTCTGAGCCCCTTTTTGAAAATAATGCCATGGAAATCTGTATTATACGCGCGAGAAGATGGCAGTGGCTGGGTGTGGCGGAATAAGGATGACGCCATGGTCGATCCCACGTGGTCGCCAGAACCCTAAAGATTTATTCCAACCTCACTTGTTATTCACGATGGAAAAACTGAAGCTATGGCTTATCCCGTATGATGGCTGCCTGAGGGCTAAGAGAAGAGATCGCGACATTCATAGGAGTGATGAATCCCCAAGCTATGCGCCTCCCTTGGCGACGGAGATAGGCCTAACAACGGATTCCTGTGGGCTGTGGCTGCACCTGCGCGTGTTATAAAAAATATCCCCCGATTTATGAATCACGTGTACCTATCGCAACCTGGAAGCTGGAAGCATCTGCCGCCGAGAAAACGGGAAGCGGCTACGGGATAATCTGGATACGCAATTTCCAACATCCAGCGTTTCGTTGGCGCCACACTCGCTGTCCACAGGTTATCTCCGCGTAATAAGTCTGGCGGAGTGACAAAGATGCAGGCAAGGGCCCGCTATTTCACTATTTACATGCTGCGAAGCCTGCGGTTATGAGAATTAACTAAGCGGGCATTCGGGACGCAATTCGCCGAGCCCCGTTTCGCAATCGCTGACTCGCTGAAGGGGTTTTGGATGACGTCGTCCACGGTTCTACACGCCTTGGTCCTGCGGATTTTAGCACGGATTTTTCGCCGTCTCCAGTTATTATGATCTCGTCAGGAGGGCCCATATATGCCTGCGCCTTGATAATGATACCTCACTCGTTTGCTATTATTATTATTATTATGATTCTTTCTTCCTATTATTATTCTTATTCCTTGCAACGTCACTCTCACTCCTCTCCTTGATTAATACTATACCCCTCCGCTCGTTCCATGTCACCGTGCAGTGCCTGATACTTCTACTGCCTTTGATCCTTTTCCTTTTTACTCATAGGCCCCGTTTCGGGTTATTTGTTGACCGTATACGTCGTTATAATAAACACAAGGGCATCGCATCTCTTCTTCGCGGCGTCCGACTTGTCCTTTTTTGAAACGGTAAGAAATGAGTTTGTGGTTGCGATTCTTGAATGAATCGATATCTTGAAACAGTATGTTCGCTAACGCACATTCTCTCCTTTTGCCCAGAAAACCCCTATCCGTTTCTGCGCATTAATACTTTTTGTTACGCCTCCTATATGCCGGCATCTTGCTACTTTGCGATTCAATCCGACTTTCCTAGACGTTAAAATAACCCCTTGTAAACTCTTCGGTAAATCACCAGTCACCATCGAGATATACTGGCATACACTGGAGTTTTTGTGCGGGACGAGAGTATATCTCCAAGATGTGGATAATATCATTCTGGGTTTTCCCCGTAATAGCATCCTGCATGTGGTTAGGTACGTGGTTCTGAGATATACCCCTTATTAATAGCTTACGGAAACTAATTCCTTTGGAATTACAGCCATGCTTCTCACTATGCTAATCCACTGGGGCGCTGTTGATGGGAAACCACATTATTCAAGTATGGAACCAAATCAAACTATAGCGTAAGGAAGGAACTTCCCAACATCGGATCATGCTTCTTAAGGCTAACCGTACCCACCGATTATAGATACATATCGGATGTCGGAGCTCAAGGGTTGAAACCCCTCTTTATAACGGGCAGCGCCGTCACGGCCGTGTTCTTCAACCTCTCATTTGTATCAGAGAGATGGCTAAGGCATAGTGGCCAGCTAGCGAGAAATAAATCCTGGACAGACAAGGCATTCGCCATCATATCCATTATATTCGCGTTGGCCGGCGGTATTGGATTAATTCTTTTATCGATTTTTGACACCGTCAATTATAGTCGTGCGCACAATGGGTGCTTGGTCCTTTTCATGTAAGGCTGCCTTCCTAGTCCTCATTTATTTTTCATTCGGTGCTAATTGAACACCAAAATAGTGCGGGATACATTCTCAGCGCAATCTTTGTATGCGCGGAATACCAAAGACTTGGCATACATTATCGGGATCACCGAATTCTAGCAGCCAGTTTCTGGATCAAGCTTGCATTTATCGTTATCGAGATAGCTCTGGCGATTGCCTTTGGTGTCACCGGCCAACGAACAGGAAAGAAAAACACGGCCGCAATTCTAGAGTGGGGTAAGTTCGCTGCTCCTTATGTCCCCAGGGGTTACAACTCTAATGCCCAATCAACAATTATCTACGGGCAAGTAAAAAAGCGTGTATTCTAACACGAATTCCTCCAGTGATCGCGTTTATATACACATTCTACGTTCTCTCCTTCATAGTCGACCTCCTCCCCTCTGTTAGAACTCGACACCACCTACCCCAAGGCAAACGAGTCGAAATGGCCTCCATAAACCAACCACCCCAGGCAGATGCCGACGGATTCGTCGAGGAACCCCTTACCACAGATTCTATGGGCGACCGCGCAAATATCTATCGTGGGTATGTCGTGGACAGGCCCACTACCCCTGGAATGGCTCAGCCAGCTGGCTACGCGCCGTACGGCCGAGGGTATGGCCAGGGACCGAATACTCCAGTATAAACATTGATCGGCGTGGTGTATAGAGAAAAGCAAAAGATGAAAATTTAGCGTGCATTGAGTCTGGTCATAGAAGGCTTAATTTCCATTAAAGGAGACGGGGAGTCCTTGCGCTGTGTATTATATTGTTGCCCTGCCTACCATACTGATGATTATGATTTCCTTCTCATTTTGGTATATCCACACTTGGTTAATCTCAAATACCCATTTTCAGTGTATGTATAGTGTGAGTTGATGCATGGCTTCTCGATGTCATTCAATCTCCTTTGGGGAGTTGTACTTTTACATTTCTAGTTTCCTTTTTCTAGTTTCCCCCTTTTAACTTGTTTATCATACCCAAGGCTTTCCTGTTTATATGCTTTTCGATTTTGCGGTTTACATTACAGGCTACAGCAATAGAATCTATATTTCATTTAATGGATACTAATTTATACTAAATGAAGTCTGCGAAATAACATGGCCGGGCCTCACTGAACGCGGTGTTATTTATTCAATCTAATTATTGCATAGTTGGACGTTTGAATTAGGGAGGAAAAGTTGTCAAATGTAGTAAGTTGCTTTTTGATATTATTCTCGGGGGGGGGGGATTTTGTCTCCATGTTTTTAGCTTATCCCGGTAGTCAGTCGGGGAAGGGGAGAGAACCAAGGGGGTGGCATAACATTCTAAGGGAATCTCGAAATCCATACGTAGCATTGCTAGTGACTCTTCTCTAAAACATAGACGACATATCTAGCAACACAGAGGTCCAAAGAAAAAGGAAAAAGGAAAAGGTCACAATCTATATCCCGCACCCACATTGCCGAAATTCCTCTCCTACTCATCCTTCAAGCAACCCCCTAACCTTCTCCACAGTCTCATCGTCAACACCAGCAGCGCTCAGATACCCCCTTATCCCTCCATATCCCTCCTCCAAAAACCTCATCACATCCTCCACAAACCCATCAGGACACTTCGCAAAGTCTTCTGGTAAGCCCATCTCGCGCATCTCCTCCAACCGCTCCTCCAGCTCCGGCAGCAACTGGCCCTCAGATATGCGGTAGTCGCTCGTTATCGCTGATAGAGGTATCTTATTTGCAGTACTTGAATTTTTTACTCCCCGAACATCGCCCTCCTCCTTGCTTTCTTCGGGACGAGGGGAGTTAACAAGCAACAGAAGTAACATAATAACTAACCCGGTTCGGTCCTTGCCTTGCGTGCAATGGACAAATGTGGGGTACCCAGCAGGTGAGCTCAGGAACCCAAATAACTCTTTGACCTCTGGCTGACTGGCCGTGAGAGTATCATGGGCGAGCCCCTTGAGGCCGCGGGCTACCATGGAGTGCTCGATGACGAGCTTTGTGGCATCTTTCCGGTAGCCGGCAGCGACTAGGGAGAGGACCTTGCTAGATGGCGCGTGCGTTCAGTGAGTTTAAGGGCACTTAGGAGGTGAGTTTCAGAAGGCGCGTGTTTTCTTCTTCCCCCTTTCTAAATGAAGGGAGATAAGTTGACCCGCAGGTTAGAGTTTTTGCTTACAAAAAATGGTACCAACTTAGGCGCCATAGCAGCGTCTTCTCGAGATTCCATCCGGCAAGATTGAGCAGGAAGCGACGTACTCCGGGCAGGTTCACGAGATGCTCATCGTTTGTTGCTGACCGGGTCTGGACTGCCGGAAGTGGTTCCTCCTCGGCCTCGTTTAGTTGTGCGAGACGCCTGTTGGCGGCTATGGTATGCTCAGTTCTGTTATTTTAGGCCGCATCAGCATATGCCCTGGTTATGTTCGATTCGGAAACTTTTGAGTAGACAAAAGCGGCGGTGATTGATGTAACAATCTTCTCTATGAAAAACGGTATGCTCCTACGTTGTTCTAAGATCAATAACTGAGGCAAGATGGAGCTCGTCCGTCAAGCGCTCCTGGTCTCTTTTCGAAGCATTATCGGGCTATTAGAGTTAGCCCTTGGTTATCAATTCGCAGAAAATAAAACAGAAACGAAGTTATAGAGAATAACGCGTAAAGTTACCCTTGCACCTCTGAATAAGATACCTTCTTTTAGCACCCTATAACAGAGAAATCTGTTAGCTATTCCTGCAGTAGGTCGCGAGAAGAGAGGCCTGTCCATCGTACCGGGATCCACATAACTGATTGATATATACCCCGACATCACGAAAATTCAAAATATTATCAAAAGGGCGGTCTGGCAAGTCAATCTCATCCATCGCGGATCGGACGTTGGCGTTGCTGTTTGTGGCCTTGGTTCCAATTGATGACAGCTCTTGTGAGCTTAATGGCAGCTTTCTAGTACGTAGGAACTCTTCGAGGAATGTGCTTGATTCTCACTACACTCAAAAGTATAGCGAGCGCTTTTGATATTATATTTATTATTGTTTGGATGCACTCCGCATGATAACTCAAAGCTAGAAGACTATTCCCACTGCTGGGAACTCGAAGCGGCTAAAATAATGATTAGTTAGTACTATGAGTCAACAAGATGTCTCCAGGTGCTTACATTCAATAATTCTGTTCAAGCATTCAACGGTTGGTTCAAGGAACAAAGGCGAGGGTGACAAAGGACACTGGAAATTCACAAGAAATCATCAAGCTTGCCCAGGTGAAATCTCCACATAGAAGATCATGTGGTTACACTAAAATGTGGAGAGCAAATCGACGTGCTCAAATTCCTTTTTAGAAGATGATTTAATTTTCAGACCAACTTGAAGAATATCAACGAAAGATCGGATGCGACATACAGCTTGTGGCTTCTGTAAAGGTTGAAAAGCGGATTGAATGCCGTCCGGATAACTACATGATAAATGATGGTGAATGCCTGCACCCTTGAGCCATCCGCTATCTAGCGCCGGGGACGGAACTCAAAGCCAATTAGCCTAAGACAAGGAACTCCCGAGGTCACCAGGGATCCAGGAAATGGTCTCGTCTATAACCCTCCGTATGGAGCGATTGGTTTAACAAGCGCCGGCTAATTTGTTGCGTGGCCAACCAGAAACCGCAATGGCTCAAATAACTGCCAAAGCATCGTCGTAATTCAATCACAGGAACCTATCATTTTCTGCTTTGATCTACGTGTCTCAAATAACAACCTATTCGAAAGTCGTGGTATATCTTAGGATATCGGGTTGGAAAGATATGGCGACAACATGCTCTTAACCCCCATTGGGTACGGCGGCCCTCTGATCCCAACACTACTGGTCCCTTGCCGCGTTTGAAGATATACTATAAAACTTAACCACTGAGCCAAAAAGGGTCAACCCCAATTGACTAGGGTTCAGTTCATGTTATATATATCGGCATACTTACGTTTAACATATACAGATTCTTGACGCGGCCCAAAATGTCCTTATTTCAAAAGAGGCAGCGAAACGCACGGTCACTTAGTAGGCTTGCGGGCCTACGGTATATGATGCTGCGCACCCAGGACGTGCCATTGACTTCGTCAGGACCGACACCATCCATTGAACAATGCGGGATTACTTTCATTTCGATATGGGATTTGTACTGAATACAACTCATCCGGATGATGAGGTATGAAAGCAATTTTGCGCGTCATACTTCACCAAGTTCACGATTGAGAGCTCACCGTGAGACATTGGTTGTTCTGAGAGCATCCAGCAACCTTCAGGCTACGTTGAACAGTACCTTGCGCTTGTTGAAAATGTGATACAACGGCGGAGTGTGACTCTTCTCTTTTTTGAAACCAGAATCATCTGGTAGATGCAGGCGTGCATCCTTCGAATTATCAGAGGCCAATTAGCCTTGTGCGTCTATGATAACTGGTGGGACCTTGGAAGGTAATTGGAACCCGTTCCTAAGATCACGATGAAATTTCGAAAATGTGTCACCAGCTACAAAATTCTAAGTTACAATATTCATAGAGTTAGGCGCGCTGAGAGATTCATAAATAAGTCAACCAGTAGATTTCGCTACACCAGAAGACATTGAAACATCCACAAAGGCACCACGTGCGATGACATTTCTCTCGGTTATCTTGATCAATTTTCTGGCGGATTGGTTCCCCCTCACTGTATCGTCCAAGTTGACGAAGCATATCAAGATCGATTCAAGGAGACTATGCGGGGATTAAACGTCCACGATCCATATATATTGATCAGGGCCACAGAATACCTACTGATATCGTCGATGTTGTGGACCAGATTGTCTAAAAGGGCTTGGTTACTCTACCCTGAATGGTTCTGTCTACTTTGAAAAAGATGCCTTTGATAATTTTGGAAATCACCACGGGAAACCACAGCCACGGAGCTGACTTCAGGAAGAGAAAAGGGCCGTAGAGTTAATGGCATCGCACATCAATTTTCCGGTTTTTGGGGAAGATGTCTCGGTTCCATGTCATCACGCCAGGTTCAAGGCTTTGATTTCCATGGGGTGCTCCACAACTTCTTGACATCAGCGTTGGTCTTCAGCAGCTTGTCTGGGCCATACAAAAGAATCATACATCAATACTCTAAATACCTTCAAAGAACAGCGTGGCTCTAAGAGTTTCGACACCCAGGTAACCCCAGGAAAATGATTGATACTTGCGATTGCGTAAGAGAAATTGTCCTTTCTAACCATGCCGTTCAACTAGAAGACTGCGTCCTGTTACCAGAGAGTTTAGTATAGCCCGCCAACGACAACCTGAGTTGTGCTTAATGAAGCAGTAGATGAATAGAAAGCGCAAAGGAAAAAGAATTTGGAGAAGTTACAAGAAGAATGGTCCCATGGAAATCCCTTTTACAGCCAATTCGATTCTCAGGATGAGGACGGTTTTCCCAACCAAGGGTTCGTCTGGAAATGCTGTCGCGGAAAGCCGCGGCAGGAGGTTGAGAAAGAACAGGGAATGGCAAAAACTGCATAAGCGATGGCATGCAAAGCAGTTCCTTACAATCATGAACTTCGGTTGATTCGCGGAGCATCTGTGTCAGAATTACTTGCATGAGGGGCCAACCTGGCGTCCAGACGGGAACTTCATAAACTTCTGCATGACAACCGCGACTTCTCCAGCGCAATACACTTTCAAACGACAACTTAAGCCCCAGGGGATTCAGAAAAGAAGCTATAATCTTACTCTTAGTGCTTAGAGAGGCGTTCTTATATGCGCTCTGTATGAAGCAAATTGACACTAAATGGGGGTCAAGCTGTTCGTGCAATTTCGCTGATTATTGTGCATAATGGTTGCTAACGAGCTACACTAACCTAAAAGGTTGGGGAGAGTGTGATAACTATATTGATCAATAAATTAACCAGTCTCATTATGTCGAATCTACCTTAGGTCCTGTTGGGTATGTGGTAGCGAAGGTTAAATTATCTCTGGGGTCAGGAGTTACCAGCGGTTTCCGGGCATCCCGGTGTCTGGACGTACTCCAAACAAGTCTGTAAGTATCGGACCCCATATCTTGAGACAAAACCGTCTTCGATCTGTCTTTCAAGCAACATGGCCTTAATTTCGTGCCATTACTGGGTGGATAGCATTCACAGAGCTGTATCTTCCAACCAACAGGCAGGTTCTCCAGTCAAACGAAACCTCCTTGAACTTCCCCCTGAACTTCGGCGGCTGATTTATGCTCTATGCATTCCCCGAAAACGCTATATTTGTGTGATTGACCGCCGGTATGGGGGTTCACGAGTCGTTTTGGGTGCACCAGGAATTAGGGGAGCCAACAAGAGAGCTTTGAAACCCGGTGAACACGATGTTTTCGATGTTGGAAACGACTTGGACCCTATTATGATCTGCCAGGGCGGAAAGACTAGGATTATTCAGGGCCTATGGGGACCATAAATCCCTTTTTTCTTTCCAAGCAAATCAGCTGGGAATGTCTGGATATTGTCTATCGGGAAAATGTTTTCGTTCTTTATATGGAACAGATAAATATTTTCAAAGAGACTTTCTTGAAGAAAAACAGACAAAAATGCGGTTTCTAGTGCTTGCTGCGATTGGAGATATTATATTCAAGCACCCCACAGGATATGAAGTCTTTTGGGCACCAACCTTGCAAGATTTGAAGGCCTGCCGTATCTTCCTGGCAAATCAGTATGCGGGAATATATTACAATCGTATCGAACCCATTTACGTGGAGCGCTCAAATGTTATACGGACGCCGTTGATAAGGTCGTTTTTGCAATGCTTAAGACGGCATGTGCGGCGCGAGACTTTGATCGAGGTGGATGACAATAACACGACAGATAACGGTCGGATTTCAAGAGATTTAGCATACTACCTTCCGAATGGCTACCGAAACGTTTGGTGCCGGCATATTGAAGATTTGGTTTTAAGGAGGGAATAGTCCTCAGCGAGTCAAGAGTTCGGAGTGCCTGGTAGGCAGCGATGTTCTGTCACGATGAAAGCAATAGGCGTATAACTCGGTGCACACGCCATTTGGTCGGTCAATAATCACGAATAACGTGCAGCAATTTTGGCAATCACCTTTAGTTTTCGTAAACCAGTTCCTAGTATGAGCTTTCACATCCAGAGAGACATATACTAGTAGGTATCTTGCTTTTACATAAACCTTTGTTGAAGTCATAAATGTATAGGTATAAGCTTCTCCACTTTCTTGAGAAAATATCCCGTGGTCCGTGACGACTGATTAAATGGGTACGTCTCTCTTAACGGTGATTACCCTATAGCGCCAAGATATAACAGGAAATCCTCAGGTTAACAAACATCGAGGTAAATATGACGCAAGTACTGAAAGCAAAACACCAGGTGGATCTTAAAATTGCTCCGGACCAAGATAATGGATTTTAACTCACCCGTTCCAAGTAACTGTTCTGGACTTTTAGTATCCTGATTGGAGCTTGAAGCCAAAGCGACTTAGGAAGTTTGTGCAATATACATTGAAGCTGATTGGGGCCCTATGTATTAAGTCTAACCTAATGTTCCATACAGTGATAATTTCCAGGTCGGGAGAGACTTTCAGCATCTATTCAAACTATCTAACGAGTGTTTCAGCTCTTGGGTGGTGAGATTTGATTTGAGAAGTCGAAATAAGCGCAGAATAGTGGGGCCAAGGTTTAGCCGCTTCCCCGGATTCCAGTGGGGCCAGCTGGCGCGCTAAACCCGAACCGCATCAACCCCTACGTCACGGACTGAAGCATCGAAGACGACACTTTTGCCCCTCCGCCCTACCTACCTCCCTTCGCCGTAGGTAGCAACCATCAACAGAATATGGCTAAGCGAAACTCTCCGTGTCCTTGTGTAGCCATTGCCACAGCATCCTCATCCCACCAGTTTTCTTCAACTCCTTTATTTCTATCTTTTTCCTCAAACTGGAGATATGCCTTTTACCCTAACCAGCAACACAATTCCTGCAGCACACTCCCCCGCTTGACAATTCTACAACCCCCATAATGTCCGCTGTCGCGACTCCTCAGGTGCGGCAACCGGAGTATAAAGGTGGCCATGGTGAGTTCGTTTAATGGGTTTGTTTTTGTTATTGTGTACAGGTACTAACTGTCATCACAAAGCAACCTCTGCCGCCGCCCACGTAACCCGCTCGCAGCGGCGAGGCTCAAGAGCTGATGATGCCGGTTATTCTAGTAGGTTCATCTTGTGGCTATGGGCTATATTTCCCAATAGCTAGCTCGAAGAATCAATGCCGTCTAACTTGTATTTATTGCCAGGTTCACGCGGCATTATCAATCCATATAGTTATTTCTACTCGCCTAAGCTCCGGCCTGTCGACCAAAATCTAGCAGCAGCTGGTGCTTTTGCAAGCTTGTATCATGCAGGGTCCATGGCGCAAGATATAAACAAGCTAGATACTGAGCACCCTTTGAGGGAACCGACCCTCGGCCCCTCGAGTTCCCATGCTGCATATGAGGCAGGAAAAGGGCAGACAAGCAGAGACCTCCAGCAACAAGTTCGGAAGCCCTCAGGCCATAGGCCTGGAGCGAAGTCTGCTGCAACCGGTGCAATATCGACTAGTCGTGGTAGGGCAGAGTCAGCCCCCATGAGATCAGATTTAACACACGCCGTTACTGCAGCCACTACAAGCCAGAGATACCCCTCGGGCTCGGGCGCTCTACCAGAGGTGCCCGCGCCTATATTTGATATTCGCAAGCTCCATTCAGCTGCTCTGGCCAACACCCAACGGAAGCTCTATCCTGAGCAAATTAAGGGAACAGATGAACACAAGAAACAACAGATGCTACACGCCTCGGCCGAGACGATGGCGAAACAGATGTATATGGTAATGCCCGAGGTAGAGGCGGATGTATCTGATAGAAGCAGGCCCAAGAGATCATCTACATTTGCCCAGCCGGCAACCTTGCATGATACCGCTCAAAGACTTGTCTCGGAGAGATTAGCAATGATGTATGATGAAAACCAGGCTTTCAGAGATTACTACAATGCCGCAATCCCACCAAGGAGTAGGGGCTCTGTTTATATGAATCTTAGGAGGCGCGCTTCCAGTGAAAGCGGCTTGGCCGACATTGACCAAGAACAGTCGAGGAAGATAGGGTCGCAAATGACTGATTTAAGAAGCAAAATGGCTCGGGTCGATGCCGAACAAAGGGCTCGGGACCATGACGTTTTACTGAAGGCAGCAAAGAGGAATTCGCGAATGTCTCTATATGACGTTGATCAGCGGATTTTTGAATCAACGGGAAGACCTCCGTCCTATGCCATTGAGAAATTTGTAACACGACCCCTTGATGACGAGGAGTATGCCGAGGAAGTGGAGGCTATTCCCATCGGCGGGGGTCAATTCGTCACCCAGGAAGATGTCGAACGCGTTGCCCAGCGGAAAAGGCAGCCTGCCATCGATGACATAATGGAGCGGCTTGAGGAGAAGCGTGCTCGAGCTCTAGAGCAGGAGCTTGATGAGAGGGAGCGCCAACGCCGAAGTGAAATAGAGAGGGAGCGTGAAGAAGAAGCCAGACAGGTCCACCGGGACGTAAGAGGTTAGCGCTAATCATCTACTTTGTTTCTTCAAGGAGTATTACTGACCTAGGTATAGAAAGCCAACGGCGGACCTCAAGGGAGGAAAAAGAGAAAAGAAAGTTCCTAAACCGCAGGAGCAAGGATTCAGGAGGCCTCTCGTTCAGGCGCAAGTCATCAAAAGCACAGGGAAAAGTTCCAGCAAAAGATGAGACGGTACCAGCGTCTGGCGCCATCGTCGACTCCAGCGCTCAACGGCGGGATGATGAAATCCAGGACCTGACCGGAGTCCCTGAGAAGCAAAACTCTCCGCCAAGATCCCACGTGCCCGCTCCCAGCGCTGGTGAATCGTCCCGTTCCATACGGTTGGTAAACCAGCCCGATAGTTCCGCCCGCCAACCCAGTCCTGGCTCCAATAAATCAGTCGAAAAGACCTACCCGAGGCCCATGTCAACTGCCGCCCCCAAGACTAATGGAGTTAGCAATGCAGGCGCAGAACCAACAGGTGCCCCTGAGAGGAAGAGAAGCGAATCCGCGATAGCACTGGCAGGCGAAGGAGCTGAGCTCCCGAGCGAGCGACGCGAAGCCCCCCCAAGCAGGACCGACGCACGCCAGTGGAGTACATCCACAGAAGGACCTGCAGCGGCAAAAGAACGCCAGCGCAGTAGTGGGTCAAGGCCCTCCTCGCGAAAGCCCAAATGGCATTTGCGCTTGTTTGGCAGACCAGCTCGCACCTCTGAAGCTCCTGGTTCTTTCTCTGTTGAGAGAGATCATGCTATTACTCAGACACCTGCTCCCGCTAGCGCGGGCGATGGTACCCGTGTGAGTGCTGGCTCAGAAGCTGCTACTGAGCCTTTGCAGACCATCACCTCTCAGCAGCAAACGGGCAGCACACCGGTTGGAAACCAGTCTAAGTTCAGAGAGAATCTGTGAATCCGACTCCTCCCCAATAAAACGTATACGCCGCATCGTCTCAAACTGCACTCACTAGTTATCAGTTACGCTTGAAAGCGTTGACTCATTTTTCAATTCCCAGACTTCCTACGCTTCCTCACAATATTCTGCGTTCCATACCTCCTTTATTTTTGCAACTTGAGAAATGTCAATGAAATCGTGGTCCGGTCAAGAGGGTAGGAACTGATTTTTTGGATTTCAGCCTAATCTGTCACATTGTCTATCCCTTTTAAGTTCATTACTTGAAATTATTCTTACTTTGAATTTGCGTATTACCTACCTATCTTGGTTCTTCGAAACTTCATGCGAGTCCAGCATGTTATAGCGTCCGCTCCCTGATAACAAAGACACTCATCCCTTTATTAAGGCCTGATGTCATCATATAATAGTAATATATAATTTGGTGACAGGGGAACTGATTGTAGGATAGGCTACTTCCGCATATATTAATAATAACTACTTATCCAATATCTTAACGTCACAATATTTCCTAAAAGGTATTAACATCGAGAATTGCGATAATATATCTTCTTAAGAATTTACAGATTCCTATATTGCACGACCTATGTGTACATGTACATATAAGACATAGGATATTATATTGAGGGGGGAAGGAGTACGGCTAGAAACTCAACTACATACTCCTCGATAGCTGCAGGCAAGATATTCCAGCGTATTTAATCAGTTTATCGACTACTCATTGCTACGCGATATATAGATAACCACAACTTCAGCTTCTTCTGCAAGGGACAAGTTGAGTAGTGAGCACGGAAATTAAAACGTTCCCATCACAGAATTTCTTTCCCTAGCTCCTTACCCTCATTATTCACTGGGGTCTTCTCAGCTGGAGACTCTTCATCCGTCTTCTCATTAACAATTCCGATATTGCTAGCGCCGATCTTGTCCGCCGGGTCTCGGTAGGACGGTACAAAGTTTACCGCAACTGCGTACGTCCATCCAACGACCATGACCTATGAACCGGGTAGAAAAGGGGAACGTTAGCATGAGCATACATAGAAAGTAAATTAGAGATCAAACGGGATAAATAGAACTTACTATAGTGGGCACGATCATAGCAAATCCCGTCCCACGCATATCTGCCACATGTCCGAGAAAAGGAGGAATGGCCGCTCCGCCTGACACACCCGCCACGATCCATCCTGAACCACGCTTATAATCCTTTCCCAGTCCTCGAATCCCCAGTGCGACAATTGTTGGGAAGCAGACCGACTCAAAAAATAGGACCATAAAAAGCATTGCTAATGGGGGTGAAGAGGGTGTCAGCTTTTGCCTGTTTCCAAGAAGGAGAAAGTGATGATGTCATGTCTTCATACCAACACCAGTATCTCCCCGTTGCGTGATGGATGCGGCGATGAATATTATTACGCCTGTAAAGTATACTAGGAAGATCCAACGTGGCCGCGTGAACTTCATCAAAAAGGCTCCGGAAAATCGCCCCACAGTAAAAGCTCCTTGCGCACCGGCGAGGAAGTTCGCGGCGAGGGAGTTGGAAGTGTTGGCTCGCGTTTCGACAGCATAGTTTATAAAAAATGTTGCGATTGCCACTACGTATATGTTGTTCCCTCAGTCAGTCATGATTCATGCAAGCTCCCGGAGGTATTTACGTGCAGTTGAAAAAAAGAAAAAGGGGGTAACAAAAGCAAGGGCGCTGTGGGGGGGAGGCTTAAATTATAGCGTACAAAAAGGGGGTAAGAGAAAGACATACCCTGTGCGCCAGTGTATAAGAATTGAGCAATTGCAGCATGGAACAGTTGATAACGCTTCCATATTGGCTTTTCAGTTTCTTCAATGTGCGTTTCAGCAACCTGAAACTCCATATCGGCATCGGTCACCTCGGGAATGTTGGAAAAAAAGAAGACCCCAGCCAGCACAAATACAAATACTCCTATAGCAAGATACACCCACTGCACTCTTTTGAGAGCTTCCACGTCGTCAGACGCCGTAGTGAAAAACGCGTAGGAACCAAGCACAGGGCCAACGACAGTGCCAATGGCATTGAACGCTTGTGCAAAGTTGATACGAATTTCGGCATATTTCGGAGGACCACAAACTAAAGATCTTGTTAGAAAATAAAATAAATACAAATGGTGTATACATAACTAAAGATTAAACATTACCGGCCAAGTACGGATTCGCTGCTGTTTCTAGAGAGCCTAGCCCAGATCCAATAACGAAAGTAGCACCACAGAAGCCTCCAAAGGAACGGTTGAGGCCGGCAGGCCACATACAGAGGGCTCCAATGCCATATAGACAGAGACCAAGGATAAAGACGGACTTGTATCCCCAATGACGAAGCATCCAGTTAGCATATCCGAGGGACGCTACGGGATACGCGCTAAGAGCATATTGTGATGTTAGACTGCCTCTAAATCAACGTAAGCAAATGAATGGCTGCGTACCCAAAGTAGGCAGCTTGCAAGCCTGATGACCGCGTTCTTGTAATTCCTAAGGTATCCTGGAAATGCTTGTTCAAGGTGTCTAGCAAACCGTACGCGAAGCCCTGGATGGTGCAAAAAACAAGATAAGTTAGCCCACGAATAGGAGCGCACATGTCAAACCATAACAATGGCCAAGATAGATAGAGACATATACGGAAATATGGCCGTGAGTGGGATAGCCTTACGGAGGGAGCTACTCACCCACAAGAAAAATAGCATAGTAACGATTGTTAACGGCCACAGACTCTGGCGCAGGGTGAGTTGGGCGGCATTTGTGACCTGGTCATTCTTTGCCCGAATGGTAGACCGGTTTTTGAGAATTGATTTGAAACCCATAGCTTTTGTCCGACTCTGCAAAGCAGAGAAAATTATTATATTAAATGCGATCGATTAGTCGAAAGAAAAAACCATTTTCAATCATCAGATGCTTCGGCGGCAGCAGTATCTCACGAGGGGATGGGCGGCGGGATACAGCTCTTATAAATGATTGATCATCTTCAGCTCGGGAAGATTGGCAAATGTAACCATGCATGAGGCAGGGTGCGTATAATTGACAGCAAGCACCATGTCGTGCGAGAGATGCACATCATCCCTGAGGAAGGACGACAATCCCTCCTGCAACCCAGCTTTTGGGCGGTTCGAACTGAAGAGGGTCCCCTTGCTCGTATAACCGCACGTGGAGAACCAAACCGTCTCCATGGCAAATAAGAGCTCCTGAGGATGCCCAAAACCTGGGGTTATTCTTCGGGGTGACTAAAGCCGAGTGGGAGGGCGGATCAGGAGCTTTGGATGGCTTGAGAGTTGGTTATGTCGCAGGCCGATTTTAGGGCAAGTGGCGCACGTTGCGTCCTAGTGGATTGTCGGTGAAGTTTGATTTTTTATAGGCGGCGGTAATGCCTGGAAGGTCCGCTAAAGATAGTTAATGTTGTGAAGAACTTGTCCAAGCACAGTTAAAGCAACCTGAACTTCGGCTAAATATGAGATCCCTGTAGGAATGGATGGTTCATGTTGCTGCTCCCTCTGGTTACCCCGCAGCATCCCCCGCAATGGCGACGATGATCCAGCGGAGTCTCTAACAGGGGTTATGACGAGATGTTAAGAGTCGATGAAGCCTCGAAAGGAACTTAAATTCAGGCAGTGGTCGGGACTTCGGCAGAATGCCCCTATATCAAAGAACAAGAGCAGTTCAAGTTGAGCTGCGTTTGATGATACGAACCTTCAATCAGCTATTTAAAAATCAAACTATGACAGCCATGGGGGTGAAGTAATCAAGTAGTAGAAGCTATCATTGGTTCTCAAAAGGAGCATCTTATATCTTTCATGTTCAAACTATTTATTAGTAGGCGCGGAGGATGGATGGGAGTAGTTAACCATGAGAGAGCTGCATGCCACGCTAGTTTGCTGCTTCACAACTCTAGGTATCTAGACGAGGGTCAAAGTTTAAAGGAGAAAAATGTTAGGATTTGATGAATCTACGAGATTCGCTTTGGATTCTTTTAGTCCTGACAATAAACCGGCTCCCAAAGTCCCCATTCCAGTTCTACATACCACCCCTTTTCCGCGGCCGAGATAGTACTAAGATAGAAGAAAACTAGCGGGCGACGTATATGTGTATCTGAGCCCGCAAACAAAACGTAAGTAACCTTATTTAATCAGCCACTAACCTCGAGCTGCGATATTGGATGTTTCGAATTTTGCGGGTGTCGACGACGTTGCACAGAAAGTAGTAATACAGGTACGATGTCTGTAGGCCTGTTAGAAGGTTAACGCATCATAGCAAGGAGGTAGTTGTTTAGATATATCCATCATTCAACTTGTTCATATCACACCGGCATGCAGCCACGCATTGTCCCTCGACTCTGGTGCAACAATGTTGGTAAAAGTTGGAAGTCACTGTACTGGCAACGGATTCCATCATTTCCAAAGCGCCCTGTCAAGAGCTCGGGGTACCCGTGCCTTCGCTTACCAACCGATGGTTGGTGCGCCCCAGCGCAACGATATTTTCACCGATACAATATTTCTCCTTCAAAATCCAACCACCTTCATTAAATAATTAATATCTCAATGTCAACATGCCTAGATGTCATCAATCCAAAGAAAAGCGCCTTCAGGATGCTATCCACGCGTATAAACACGGTGAAAATAAAAATTTTAAGCCTTTGTCGCGTGAATTCAAGGTTGACTATCAAACCCTCCGAAGACGACTCCAGGGTATTCAATCCAAGAAAAAACAACAACCAGTTAACCGCACGCTTGATAATCCCCAGGAGGAGGCAACTAAGCAGTGGATTGAACAGTTGGATCATGCTGGGCAGCCTCCTATCATTGATCATATCCGCAATTATGCCAATTCTATCCTCGCTCAAAATCACATCAATCCTCATACACCTCTGCTGACTGTCAGCAAAAACTGGCCTTATCAATTCATTGGACGCCTCCCAGAATACAAGTGATTGAAGCAGAAGCCAATGGACTCAAAAAGATTAACCACTGAGGATGAGGGGATGATAGCAACATGGTTTCATTGTCTGGAGATAATCCTGACGCAATACAACATCCAGCCTGAGGATACATGGAATATGGATGAGATAGGCTTCCTAGAAGGGATGGGTCGTGCTGAGAAGATCATTACTGCTTTATCAGAGACTAATTCTACCATTCCTTCATCCTTTTCACGAGAATTGAACACTCTTATAGAGAGTGTTTCTGCAGTTGGAGAGATTATACCTCCAGGTGTGATTTTATCCAGCATGAAGCTTCTTGAGGATTGGTTTACACAAACTAATCTTCCATCCACCTGGCTTCTCACTGTATCACCTTCTGGATACTCAAATGATGACATTGCCTATCAATGGATCCATCATTTTGACCTACACACGAAAAAGCGGCAGGTTGGAGGTTATAGACTACTTCTTATGGATAATCATGGCTCTCACCTCACCCACGACTTCCTTACCTACTGCGAGGATAATAATATCATCCCCTATACCTATCCTCCTCACACGACTCATATATTGCAACCTTTGGATGGCCTTCCATTTCAGCAGTATAAGCACTATCATTCAAAGGTGGTTAATGAGGCGGCACGGGCTGGATTTCAGCAGTTTGAACATCATGATTTTCTATACCACCTCCCTAGTATTAGAAAGGACACCTTCAAACCTTCTACCATTAAGCACGCCTTTGAAAGCCGTGGAATCTATCCATTCAACCCGCAGCCATTATTGAATGGATTGGATATTCCGCCCGCACCTGACCTTCAAATCTGGGATGGCAGTGATAATGAAGAACCTTCTTCATCCCCATTAACTGCCTCACCTTCAAAGGATATACGCCGACTCCGCCGCAATATAACCAAAGCTAAAGACGCCTTAAAGGATGTTGAGGATTCTTTCAATTTATTATCTCCACAGTTAAATTGTCGTCTCCAATGAATATTTGATGATAGTCTTGTTCAAGCCGAACTCAACGCCCAACGCAAGTATGATATAGAAAACTACCTACAAACTGCTTCACGCCAAGAAACTACAAGAAGTCGTCGTCAGATATTAAATGCAGGGGGTATATTGACTGTTAGAGACGCTACACGAAGGATTGACACCTGTAAGGTGGAGGAAACAAAGAAAATATGGCGGCGGGTGAAGAAGGACCATATGAGAGAGGAGGCAGAGAAGGCTGCAGAGGCAGCACGACCAGACCCAGCAGTTGAACTGATGGAAGACTATTTATCATTGAGGTACCAGCAATGGTCCTGATGATTTTTTTTACCTAGATAGCCAGTCAAATCCGCATATGACATGAATTAAATATACACGTTGAATAAAAATATCGTAGCGCTGGGGCGCACCAACCACCGGTTGGTAAGCGAAGGCACGAGTAGTTACAGAGTTCCCTTTGCTAGTCGTGATAAAGCGGGAGAAAAATAAAAAACTATGGACGCTACCGGAATCGAACCGGTGACCTTATCAAAGTTCGGCGAAGAAAAAAGTGCGAATGATATGTTATACCACTAAACCAAGCGCCCTATCACTGGCCGAAAAGCTCGCTATCAGTGCTATATAAGGGGAAAACTGCTAGAGATTCTATCAGCGAGATCTTCAGTAATAAGAAGGACAGGGACAAGTTAAATGATAGCATTATTACTGTTTAAGGAGACTGACTGCAAATTACGAATAATAAACTAACAATTGGAATTACAAAAGGAACGCTCACACAAGTCTAACCAAGTCATTGCAGCAACTCCAGTCACACAACTCTGTATTATTGCATACCATATCCACATCCTAATCACTACTACTAGGGATGGACACCCCTGAAACCTCCTCGCAAATCTTCAACAACTCCTCCTGCTTACTCACATTGCTCGCCCCCGGATGTGCCGACTCCTCACCACTGGGCGTGAAGAAAGTTCCGCTCTTCAAACTGGCCAGCTTCCCCTTACCGACCGCCCACTCTGCCAGCGCCTTAGCCGGTTTATCCATCCCCCCCGGTGCGGCCATACCTCCCATCTTAGTCCTTACCCAGCCCGGGTGCATGCTCACAACTTGAATATGGTCCCCCCACCGCCGCGAAAAGGCGTTGGCCAACATCATGTCATGTAGCTTGCTGTCACTATAGGAGTGCGATTTTGTCACATTGCGCAATGTCTCATCCCCACCGTAATGGCTGTCCGAGCTCATAAATAGTAACCGCTCCTCAGGCTTCTTCATAAGACAAGTAAGAATGTACGGAGCCAGTGTGTTGACGGCGAAGACAGCTGAGATGCCGTCCGCAGTTATCTCGCGGCTGGACGTGGAGCCGTAGCCGATGCCGGCGTTGTGAATGATCGCGTCAAAGGGGCCGCTGCCTGATGCGTTGGCTTGCTCTGCCAGTTTCTTGGTCTCGGCTATCGAGCTCAGATCGCCTATGAGGACATCCGCGGCTTTGGGAACTGCTTTTCGAGTAGAAGCGGCGCGGTCTGCGTTGCGGGCATGGAGGACGACTGAGTGGCCTTGGTCGGCTAGGATTTTGGCTGCGGCCTGGCCGATGCCGTCGCTGGAGCCGCTTATGAATATGCGGGACATGGTTTGGTGATTGTCGGTATTGATAGTAGCTAATGAAGTTCAAAGGGGAATATCAATTTATTTGATGAGCCCAGTGAGTCGTCTGTTGAGTTTTTGAGTATGGTATGGATTCAATTAACAGAATTCGAGCAAGCGAGTGGTCACATTTCAATATATACGATTTTCTGCGAGAGTATGCGACTTGGATGTTCGATGATATCATGCAAGTCGGGATCTGGGCGGGGTTCCACAGATGACATCAACTCAGTTCAGGTGAACCCCTGAAGCCAGAAGAACATCAGTTCAACCACGCAGATTATATGTGACTGAAGGGAGTGCAATGTTTTTTATCTCAATTTTTATCCTCGGATCTCCTAATACACATATATGTCGCAGCATTTTCTTACTGTATTCACCAGTGAAGCCAGTCGCCCTTTATTCTAATTGTTAACGCAAGCTGTTTTGCTCTTTAGCATCTATATTGGGAAACCTAACAATCAAGTATGATGATATTTAATCCTCCATATCAAGAGTAAATATGGTAGTCATTGACTTGCGGATAATTCCAATCCAAGAATCAGCACTGCAAACACACTCTGCATATTTCAAAATCCCTCTTGCTCTCTCCCTATGAATATCGCGGTATGCTAAATGTTTCTGAAGGATTACCACAGCCTCAAAAAAAGGATAACCTGGTTCCGATATCTGAAAAGGCGGCACGATTCGGCTTCAGTCTCTTGCAGCGTACAACCAGTATAATTCATTGGGCTTGCATGTTAAGGATCGTCTCTGCTTGGCCTTTTTCCCAGGGGTGATCTTTCACAGACTGAACCATTTCTTCATACTTCTTACTCCTGGCTTCGATGTTGACCTCGAAAGGCGCTGGATGACTAACTACACCAGGCAAAAACTCGGGCTCAAAGTCTTTAGCTTTGCTAATATTAAACGCCGCCAGAGCTTGAGCAATTGTCAGGTAGAGATTGGTATCAGCGACCACACGACCCGGACACGCACGACGGCCAAACCCGAAAGCGAGAGTGTGTGGATCTCGCTCGGGTTTTAGACCTAGAAAGCGCTCGGGTTTAAACTCCATTGGATCTTTGAAGTTGTTGGGATCGTGAAACATTGCCCTAGAATATCTATAAATAATGAAACGGGCACAGGATGGAGAAAAGAGACGTGAGAGAAAGGTCGGACGAACCAGATATTAGCGAGAATGATGGATCCCTTCGGAATTAAGAAACCCTCCAAAACATCATCTTGCATTGCTCTATGCGGCAGACCCATAGGGGCAACAGGATGCCATCGAAGGGCCTCCTTCAGGATAGCATCAACGTATGGAAGCTTATCGCGATCGGAGAACTCGGGCAGTCTATTCTGTCCAACAACCAAATCAATCTCTTCTTGTGCCCTTTTCTGAACCTCGGGAAAGAGGGCCATAGCCAAAAAGAAAGATGAAATGGTTGAGACGGTCTGTGGTTATCTACCATGTCAGATAATGGTCGTAACATAGGGATCGAATGGTGACTGACCGTATCGGCCCCACCTGCATACAGTGAAGCAGCAGACCATTTTATTTCTGCTTGGGAAATGGATCCGGGAACAGCAGCCTCCGCGTCCAAGAGATTGGAGACATAGGATGCTTGGGAGACACCCTTTGCCATCTGTTGCTTCGTAAACGATAACGGCAATTCTGAGAACGCCTCCATTTGCTTCCGACACGCCTCCGCAAACCGATGAAACTTGATACCAGGAAACCAAGGAGGGAAATACTGAACTAAAGATGTTTGTCAACTAGAGTTTTACCAAGGGTGTTCTAGAGACCATACAGAAAGGAGCAAAGTCCAATATCCAGGTTCCTGGACGAGCAGCAAGCGAGAACTGCTCGAGTGCCGTATCCGCAATGTCGACAAGGGGGTCATTCCCATGAGGCTCAATAGAATAGCCATATGTTATTTTCAAAATAAGAGCTCCTGCAAGTCTGGAAGGATGTTAATTGTATAATCTTTATTTACAATAGCATAAGGAAGTTATACTTTCGAACATGTGCAACGAGGTCATTCGGCCGATCGAGCGATCGGAGTAAGAAGCGATGGACCTCAAACTTCTGGATATGGTCGAATTTGGAAACGCTCTGCTTTGATCCAATCTCGCGGTGCATATGCTTGCGGTATGAATGGAGGGTTTTGGAATACCCCACCATCCCTAGAATACTTCCCCAGCCGGACCTGATTTCATCTGTCAGTAGAAAAGGACTTCCCATATAGTATCGTGATATGGAGCATACAGCTTAGCCATGGGCATATCCGGACGATCTGAATGCACGGCAGATCGCTTTTCCAAGAGGTCAATGGCATATCCAACTGAGTTGAGAATCACGATTCGTTGACCAAAAACCGAAACCGTGCTAATAGGTCCTAGGTTCGGGAATGGTCAGTTTTATTCTGTTCCACCTAAATAGAGTGAAGGTGCAGTACCATAAAGATCTTTATATTTGAGCCAATGGAGCCAGTCAGGGCGATTGGGGTCGGGAAGGTCGCGGATATTGCCCACAATCGGGAGCGGTTTAGGCCCCGGAGGTAGCGGTGCACCTGATGACTTGCGACCGAGGAAAGAAAGCATGTATAGGCCTAAAAGGCCAACCAATATGAGAACTAAATACATACTGTCTGGACTGTAGAGGGTTGCAGTGAGTGGGTGTCGAGAGGTACTCGACACAACATTTTAAGAACTTTAAAAACTTAATGGACAGCCGGGGAGAAAATAAATATCTATCTGCACGAGCAGGGTGACGAGTGAACACGCAAGCGGCGGCCAATAATGGTTATGTGCTGGCTAGTTCCGAGCTGAGTCCTGACTCTTTTCCAAGGTGGCCGGCCCTTTGAACTGCAAATCCTCGTATAATGTTCTTGGCGACTCTTATCTTGCCGAGTGGCCCAGCCAATCCTGAGTTGGAACTGACGGAACGGCCCGGGCCTGCGTATTGCCGTACGCACAGTACTGTAGTAGCTGATAAGTTGCATATACTGTGTAGACTGCGTACCAACCCAAACACATTTGATAAAGGCATTTTAGACATTACTGTGACAAAAATTCTATGGTAAGATAATGGGCTAAAGGATCAGTAGGTCGGTACTTGTATGATGGATCCTTATGACTCCGGCACGGTGATGACTGAGAATATTTGGAGTGGGTAGATCCGCGCAACCCATGGGTATAGTTGTGCCGTTGGGTCTTTCTTTGATGATAAAGCAAATGAATAATGGTTATTTGGGAGCGAAGCGCGGTGATATTTCATCTTAATTAGGTGCTTTGAATTCTGTATTAGAATAGAAGAAGGCCACCCGCCATCAATGAGACAGGCACATAACAGCTCATCATTGAATAAAATTATGATAATGTTAGGTAATAACTAGTATAGTAAAGCAGACTCTAATATAAAAGACGAACACAGCCTCAATACTGGGAGGTTCATTTTGCCAGAGCACCCTGTTTTGATAGTTGACGAAAAGTGAGTATAGTTAGGGGGCTTCTAATAGAGAAAGACTATACTCAGCTTCAAGCAGAGGGATTCGAATTGATACAAAAGATTCAGCGGTCTGCAACATCTTAGCACACCAAGACTCATGTGCTACACGATACTTTTTAGTTAGTGGGAACTGTCAGATTGAAATTCAAGAAGATATAACAGATGTGATGAAGAGGGATTTTGTATAGACTGCTGTTACTCAAAGATCAAAACCAAAATTTGAAGACTTTTATAGTCAAGCTCTTCTTGCCATAGTACTAATGTATCATGAGAGATGCTGAGGGAAAATAAATGAGAAAACTATATGAAACTGACGAGACAAAATGAGAAAGAGAAGCTGTATGACTACTGTCTCAAAACATCAAAAAGAGGGAGCTGTCAGAATTAAAGACACAGCATATTGGTTGATCTTTATCCATTCAACAATCACAGAATCTGATGACTTGAGATTTGGTGGGCTGCAGTCGTTGATCTGTAACAGGTTAGCAAGTCAGCGACATTAGCTACCAGGTAGGTAAGTCGTACTGTACAGGTATACCTAGGTATGTACATGTACATACCCAGAGTACTTTTTATTGGCTGTCACATTTAAGCTTAAACCGCGAGATCGGGTAGACTAGCTGAATGCGGTATAGACCATCAATCCCCGGCCCCGCCTGCCAGCTTTATTTGGTGGGGCTCAACTGAAGTCATCAAGCGGCAAGATCAACGGGGTTTGAGACCGCAGCCAGCTCCCAGCTCGCGTGGGTGGGCTTCTACAGTATCCTCCTCGCAAGAGACTCTCAGTACATACAGCCTTTTTGATTGAATAGACCAGTGCTCGAGTTTTAGAAAATAGAATGACGTTTGTTCACTAAAAATAAAGTTCCAGATGCTATATAGAGGAAGTATACAGAAAGCCTTATGAACATGGAGAAAGAAAGAAACAAACAAGAGCATATTAACCCTGAACAAATGTAGATTGGGATAATGTCGTGTTGTGTGGTACGGAGTCATATGTTTGAACTCTCATATCAAGCAAGGCTACAATAGTTAATCAACTTTTAATAAAGTGCTGAAAGACGTTAACCATCAAGTAGCAAAAGCAGATTGAAGCCACCATTCAAGTCTTGCTAAAGAATACATGGCACATTATTTTCAATTCTCTGTAAAGTTGCTGAGGAGTAATACTTATTCGAGTTTTTTCCCTAGTATTGTGCGAAAGAGAAATGTGGCTGACAACCAATCAGGTGGAATCTGTAAGACAACTCGACGCCAGAATGCAGATACCCAAAGGAAACAGATATAACAGAATCCTTTTGTTAAAAATACTATCCTAATACAAGCGACTCTAGCTCTTCCCAACAATTCTTTTAATACGACCCTGAGGCTATTATTTCCGACTCAACTTGATCGATTCGTCTATCCAGCTTTTTGAAGAACTGTTCGAACTCATCTAAATTCGTATTATGCATATTAGCAATTTCCCCGTACAGGCTAAACATGTTCTATGAGTTTATGGTAAAAATCACTTTGGAATTCGGGCGTGACCCTTTTTCTCACTTCGCAGTGAATGCGCCAGCGACGAATTATACTGTAAATATGGGAAGTTAGCCATTTCCGCGGAAAAGACACTCTAACAGTTATATTTTGCTAAGCCCTCCATCGGCAAGTGGTTTCAGTAACTTTGATAAACACACGCGGAAGCAGGTTGGACAAATGACGCGGGGGAGGGGCAGAGGACGGAGAAAAAAATATTTCATTAAAAAAATTCCACGCACCTAAATCTATTCAAGTATTTCCCGAACTTCCCTCTCTTCACAGGCGGATTATCATCACGGGGACGCTTCTCGTCTGGGAACTGATTTTCATGTTGACGATACAAAGAGCCATAGGAAGGAAGTTCGGAATCCATGCTGGCTCGAACGGAAAAGACAAAATACTCTGGTATGAGATATCTGTAACGTACTTGCCGCTGGTAGAAAATAGAAGTGCTGGAACTTCTGGGTTAGGAGGGCGGGTGTAAGCTATTTTATATCAGCACTAGAGCTTTAAAAGAGCAAACTCGGCGCAAATGGTAAAATGCGCCAGCCCAGCAAATAAACCGACCTTTGATATACCCCTCCGGATCCTCCGCAGATCCCTTCAATGGTGATGTCACTTCTGAGCTTGAACCACGTTAGCCACGGGTAGACTAACTAGAAACGTCACCCAACTATCACACTGTTTCTTCCAATCCATACGCACGAGAAGTCTATTTTTTATCGCGCATTCATTTAATTCCCGGCAATAAATGAGTATTTAATCATATAGAGGACGTTCGCGGCTCGAGCTGCCAAAAATACGAAACATTTGCTTTCCAGATTACTCATGAAGGTTTTAATAACGGGGTATTAGATAATATTCATCGGGGCAGCGACCTGAACACCAGACAGACATTGTGTTGTTTCGTGCGTCCCCGAGAGCCTTACCAAAGACAGACAAATGGTACGCAGTATGTCTACCTAAGTAGTTGGTCGGCAGTTTGTTCCCGCTCCTCACTCCCTACAAAATTTTAGACTCTAACCTGCGCGAGACATTCCGGGACTCCGCGATTGAGGCAATGCCGCCTTTATTTTAGTGTGCCATCGCCTTGTTCTCTGCCACATGGGCTTAATGTGCCCAACAACTCAGTAGTGGCAAATGGAGTGCAATAGAGACGGCTTTTAGGTGGTAGATGTCGACCTGATATCGTACGGATACCAACATGTGATATGCAAGGGCCGACACCCAAAACCAATCGTTCTTCCCAATAATTGACGGGGTTTTGAACGGGGTTTGGAGAATTTTATGGGATTTGCAAATAATGCGATCGAATGGGATTCCGATCGATGAAACACTTATACAGTACCTTTCTTCAGGTTCGCTGAAGAACCTCTTCGGGACTTTTCTCTGAGATGCCACAGGTAGGCCGCCACAACTTTTGACATCATTCTTGAAATACACATGAATTTCCTACAAACCAGTTCTACGTTTTAGTACATAAAAGAAATGATCAGATACTCAAGAGATTTCTCATAATATCCTCCAAAAATTGCGTTTCTGATCCTGATCCGAACGCTACTAATATATACACAAAAGAAGCTAAATAAATCCGTTTTCTTTTCTTCACCGGAGCCCAGATATCAATGTGAGTATGCCCTGACAAGGCCGTCCAATTTGTAACATTCCAAAGGCCTCCTCACATCATATCGCTTAGGCCCATAGCTTAAGCAAGACCTTATCCCAGCTTCGAGTTAAGGAATCTGACCGCCTCTGGAACATTGATGGCATAGGTGAAATGAGCCGCGGTGATGATCAATTGGCCTTCGCACACCAGGTCACCAATAGCGCAGAAGATCTTGATCTTGTCCTTGGGGAAGTTGGGAATTTGTTCATTATCCTGCTCATTGCGGGTATCCCCATAGAGGACAACACCATAGATCTTGTCTTGGATCTCGCGGGAAAGCTCAGAGATTGAGGCGTGCATGACAGCGGTACCTTGGCTATTCATTTTAAAAAAGAAATATGTTAATTTATGGCCCTTGAAAAATTATCTGCGCATCATAAATATGCTTCGTCAAGATAGGGGGCCTCTCACCTGTAGCCGCCAGCGACAATTTTCGTGTTCGGACACTTGGTATGCGCCAGTTGGAACAATTCCTTGGCTTCGTCGATGGCGGCCGAGGTTGTGCCACGAGGAAGGAAGTTTCCTGCGAGACTCGCCGTGTACCTGGGCCCAACACCCTGGCAAGCTACTTGGTTTCGATGGTCCCTCTCCAAATCATCGCAGGTAGAAGGCCCAACAGAAATACCCTGCAAACAATCAGCCTGTCTGTCCCCAGTAAAAGTTGTATACAGGTACAAAGTCTACGTACCATGAGACCGGGCTCGGTGGACGCACGAGCAAAAATAAAGGTGATCTCCTTACAATCCCCATCACGAAGATCATTGTCGCCGGGTCCAAAGATCTGACGCTGTTCGACAATGGGCGAAGCGGCAGCAAGCCCTGCCAAAGCTGCAAGAACGAATTGGGCCTTCATGTTGATTCAAATAGAAGAGGAGCTGGTAGCAGGATGTGTGCGAATGGTGGTGACGGTCGGTGTACCTTCTTCTCTATCTGATCGACGGTGACGGAGGGGCTTTATATACGTTCGTTCCCATGGCTCTTTTTCTTTTTCCTATTGCAAGATATCAATTATCGCCAAGTGCAGAATGCAATGAAAATGCCGAAGTCCTTCATGGTACCCATACAACGCTGCCGGCAGTTGGATTTTGGCGTGGGAACTATCTTTGCAACTTGAAACAAGGGCTTTGTTTTCAGCATGACCACTATGTTGGGCTTATACAGAAGCGGTTTCGGCGGACTTGGCTTGGAGCAGGGGGAACGTATCGATAGATAGTAGCTCCAGCAAGCAGCAAGCCCATACTTTTTCTTAATTAAGCTAAAATCTATCGAACGGTTAGCAATTAGCCGATGTTAGCTAGCGATAGACAATGGATAACGATCATGGAGGAAACATCTACTCAAACATTTTGGAGTGGGGGGATGGAATACGAACGAGACCAATACTCATCCCCTGTTTCATAGTCCAAAAAAATTCCAGACGAACCCTTGCAAATCCTCGGGACTAAATCAAACATCATCAAGATGGTTGGCTAGTTTACTTCATCCCCAGATTCCCAAAGATCTGACTACCCCATATTCTGAAATGATCTACCGAGGCTTGAGGATGGTTTTGCTAGGAACAACCCCGCATTTCAGGGGTCGAGACTTTTCTCGACCTTGCCCCTGTCAACCCCAGAGTAAAGTATCGGGCAATGAGCCTCGGGATAAAACCCAAATGGTACGGAGTTGAACGAGTGGGGTTCGGGATCTTGACCTTAGACCGCCATACAGTCCTGTTTCAACCAGGCTGGCAGCGAATCATTTGACCGCTTGAACACCCAATTCGCACACGTGGGGTGTTAATCGGAG
The DNA here is from genome assembly GCA_002573585.1 of Helicocarpus griseus UAMH5409. NCBI lineage: Eukaryota > Fungi > Ascomycota > Eurotiomycetes > Onygenales > Ajellomycetaceae > Helicocarpus > Helicocarpus griseus. The sequence continues at coordinate 14,621 of PDNB01000136.1, read as the reverse complement.
TCGGCAAATTCCTGAAGATATCGGGAAGCCTAGGCAGTTCGATTTCCCATGCAGAACAATTTATCTAACATAAATACTGGCATCTTGGCTCCATTATCCCATACGTTGGCGCAGTTAAAATGAGCCATCTCGGCTGGATTTCACTTGCTTGTGATCATCGCCCGAACTTTGGGCAGCAGTCCAGTGTTGATATTTTTCAGCTCCGGAAATGAATTTTCCGTCGCCCGTTGATGGAATAGCGAGCGTTATGTATCCTCAACGACTAAGAGAGTCGTGGCTCAGGGTTCCCATCTGCGCGAGCGCCCGAGCCCCTCATCGCTTAAGCAGCCCCCGCCTTTTCCATGCTACCCTACTTCGACGCATTTGGACCTAATCGAAAGTCGTCTTCACAAGAAAATTGAAGGTTTCCAAGTTTGCGCTTACACCGCGTCCAGGATCAATCTCAGATGATCAGTTCTCTTTTCTTTCTTTTGTTTGAAAAGCCTCAGAATATTTTACCTAAAGATATACCAAAAGATAGGACTAGACGATACTTCGTATGCCCTCCCGAAAATCACCTGGGACGTTGTCGCTTTGTTCGCAAGCGCAATAAAGCCGCCCACCAAACGCACACGTCGACTAATAACCCCCCAGGGCCCAGCGCGTTAAAGAGCTAGATTTATCTGATAGGATGCCGTGTATGATGCCGCTGGACGCGTATGCGCCTTCGGCTAGCAGATACCGAGGCAAGTACTCTGTATCGGGCCCATACTTGTTGCAGCCGCATTGGGCATAGAAGCCTGATAACATGAAGAACATCTCTATCGTAAGAAAGATGAGCTTCATGTCTTAAAGATCGCTGCAGTGGAGGTGGCTGATCTAGGCGGTAGGCGACAATCCATACAAAAACATGCGGAGATAAAAGTGAGGCAATATGGCGCGCCGCCATTTTTACGGATCATTCAAACTCTAGAAACGAGCCGCTGAGCACCTTTGTTGCAACGGAAAAAATAACGCCGCCGATAGATGCCCCCTAGATATGGTTAGGACCAAGGACTCAAAGTACCGCGATACAGCCGCAGCTGCTGACACTGTATAAAATGACATGAGGATAATCCATAAAAGTCCCTTGGGCAAGCACACTAATACTCCTGGCAAATGCTAACCATCATAAGGGAAAGGACTGAAGTTGGCTAGATAAGTTGATTCCAAGCCGGAGCTCTGGTCTGTTCGAAGTTTGCTTGTCACCAAGTAAGGCGCACACACCCATGTATCTAAACAATCAACCAAGGGACCCGCGATGACTCCTCCAGCGAATTGGAGAATTACAAATATGGATATAACCCAGGCAATACCAGCTGGTGATTTTCCACCCTGTTGTCTGGCTATGTGGTATTCCTGAGTAATGCCAACTGAACTCGAATAACCTAGAGTCGCAAAGAGCATGAAAGTCCCTTATCCTACAAAACGCACTCTTCTTGTCGGTCCTGATAGCAGGAGTTGGTCCTGTTGTCCCCCGACACATGAGATCCCATAACGCTCTTTGGCCGTTGTCATACTGACCTAGCAATCGATCTACACGACGCGAACAACTTAAAGAGATAAAGTGGGAGAGGATTGAGGAGCTTTTCCCGGCTACGTCTTATACGCAGTGTTATCGCATGCACCCCGTGTATACTGCACAATAAAGTCTGTTGATATCAGCCCCGTGTAAGCGAGAATATGCCGGTAAATAGCGGACGATTCGGACCAACAGCGCAAAAGCCGACTTCGGCTATAAACAGCCCCGAGCTTATAAATCCAACCCCTTTCTTTCTCCCCCCCGACAGTTTTGCTACAACAGCCCATGCGCTTACCGGTAAATTTGATAACGGTTCATTGTAGTCGATATACTTGACAGTTTTTCAATTGCATTGGGACAAAGTGCTGCTCTCGACTCGGGACCGGCCATGGCTACAAACACCGAACGCCGACGACGAAGGCCTGCAGTGTACGTGTCTACGTTATAGAGTCCCCGGATTTCTTTTATAATTTGCTCTAAACAATTGCATAGTTCATGCTCTCTCTGCAGGAGACGCAAAATCCGATGTAACCGAGAAACGCCGTGCAGCAACTGCGATCGATCTAAGAACCAGTCGTGCATATACGAAAATGATCTCTCGCATGTCCCTTGGCGGAATATGCCCCGTCTCAGCGAGTCCCAGTTGAATAATTTGAATAATTCCATAACCGCTTCTGAGACCTCAATTTCCAGCGGGGAGCCTACTGGTCCGAACATTTCCCAAATCCTATTGGCGACTCCTAGTAACTCAACGCCCGCATCCACCTCTGCCAGCCAATCATTTACTACTGAAGTGAATTCCTTAAAGAACAAAGTTAAGGAGCTTGAAGAGCAGCTTCAAAAAGCAACTGGGAGGACTGCTCATTCTTGTGCAGAGACACCAACCTCTACTTCAACTCCTAATATAGAAACAACATCCTCAACCCTAGCAGGAACCTTTTCCGTTCATCGTGAGAATCGCTTGTTAGGGGAAGCACAAGCTATCAGCCGAGGAGTGCTGCATAAAAGCCGTCTATTCGGACAGAGTCATTGGATTAACGGAGTTGCGCCGGTTAGTGTCCGTCAATTGATATGTATGAGATTGGGACATCCATGGGGACCGTGCGTTAACAAAACGTTAGTTTCTTCGAGACCTCCTCGAGCTCATTGAGGCAGGTACCCAAAATACGTCGCAAGCCTCATCTGTTATGAAACGATGTAAACTGCTAGCCAGAGCCATAAAAGCGCAATGGACCCCTCTCTGGCCTTCACCACCAACACCTGAGTTGCCACCGAAGGACGTCGCTGATAGGCTGGTCGATTGCTACCTGCGGACAACTGAGTCCGTTTATCGCATCCTGCACCTTCCGGAGTTCAAAAGAGATTATGAAGCACTCTGGGCGGGAGGTGCAGTACCAGAAACTGCGTTCATAGTTCAATTAAAACTAGTCTTTGCCATTGGATCTACCACCTACGACGACCAGTTCTCTTTGCGTACTTCAGCCGTTAGATGGGTGTATGAAGCTCAAACCTGGCTTTCCGAGCCAGAATTTAAAGCAAGACTTAGCCTCCAATCCCTGCAGACAAACCTTCTGCTTCTGATTGCCCGTCAAAGGGCAAGTGTTGGCGCCAGCTTAGTTTGGATTTCAGCGGGTTCCCTACTCAGAGCAGCGATATATACCGGGTTGCACAGGGATCCAGCATGTTTGCCGAAAAGTACGATTCTCGCAGCCGAAATGCGGAGGAGACTATGGAACAGTATATTAGAAATAACTCTCCAATCGAGCCTTGACTCTGGAGGATCTCCTCTCATTTCACTCGACGACTTCGATACCGAGCCACCTGGCAATTTTGATGACGATCAGTTAACGGTTGAAGACTCACTGCCAGCGATAGAAAACAGCTACACTGAAACTGCCATACCAATTGCCCTTCGTAAAACATTCCCAATTCGCCTTGCGATTGCTCGATTTTTGAATAATTTCCGGTCCAGTGGTACATATGAAGAGACGCTTCGACTCGATGCTTCACTCAGGGGAGCATACAGACAACTATGCCAGACCCTTCAGGGGTATAGGACGAGATCAGGGAGTTTGTCTCCCCCTCAATGCGCGTTGCAGACAGTGAATTTGATCATGAATCGCTATCTTTTAGCCCTCCATATCCCCTTCTTCATACCTGCAGTACATGATACCACCTATACATTTTCTAGAAACGTCGCCATCGACACCTCTATCAAACTCTGGTGTGCAGTGTGGCCATCCACTTCCATCATGCCTACCCCTTCCCATACCGATATGCCATCGCCAGCAGCCGGGGAAGACCTGGCACGGCTCACAATCTGTGGATCGGAGTTCTTCCGCGCCACTGCTATGCAGGCTAGTCTTATGGCGGCAGCTGAACTCATAACTCAATTGCAAAAGGAAGAAGGGCTCAGTCCACTGCCACTCCGTCCTGACCTCCTTGCTGTGATCACTGATGCCAGATCCTGGGCGTTCCGGTCCATCGAGGCGGGAGAGACTAACATTAAGGGATATCTCTTTCTCTGTCTGATCTCGGCGCGGATCGATGGCCTCATTAGGGGCCTGGGGAGGGATGAGTCCTCTAGATTGTTAATCAAAACGGCGGAAGAAGCTGAGGAGAGATGCTTACCCATATTGGAGCAGAAGGCAGCCCAAGGTCAAAACAGAGAGGTGCTTAATCAGACGTCGTCGAGCACACCTGAAGGGCTCGAAGGTTGGGATGCTATGGTAAGTCAGCAAGTCTCTGCCACAGACATACCTGCTGCTAACAGGAAAATCCATCAGATGTCGTTCAATTTTGGTAGTGGAGAGCCAGTAGACTGGCTGTTCAATGACGAGAGTATGGAAGGTCTGTCGCTTTGGTGACGAAGAGATGGGATTGGACCACTCCTATACATCGGAAGATTGTATCTTGTGATACTAGAGTTTGGATGTCCAACGTGTGTCGTGGTATTGCGGCGTGATCTAAAGGCATGCGCCTGATTGTCTTCTTCTTTTCAAGTTATTAAGAAGAGGCTCATTTTGAAGAATACTGTTCTCCAATATATTATATTATAATTTCCATTGGAGAGGCGGCGCGCTAAAGCTGCCGCACATAAGAGCTGTTGCTTGTACTGCAAGCGTAGCCAGCACCAAAAAAAAAAAAAAAAAGGGAAGAACACAGAAGCAGAAACAAGTCCAAGTCAGACAGCGAAGAGTCAAGAGTATCCGAAATAACCCAAGTGATATATGTTCTTCGTGTAGAATGGGTTACATAATCTTGTATATCGGTGATCTAACAGGAGCTGGAGAGAATAAACAAGGGAAAATGAAGGGGGAATCTCTAGATATACAGCGAACCGGGAAATCATGAAAAAGGCAAGGAAAACTGAAGGTAAAAGGGGACGGGACTAGGAGATAATATGTAACAAGAAGCGAGAAACCACTAGATATTCCAAACGACACGGCCCCAGAAATCAGAATCTCAGTCAAGTATGAGGGTATTTATAAGGAAAAGAACAGAGCTAAGGAAATAAAGGCAAAGGGTAGCAAGAAGTCATATACTGCGATCTTTAACCCAGAAACAAACAGGTAATAGCAGCAATACCGAAAATATAAGGAAACCGTAAGCAGAGTTAATGGGGTGTATATAGGGTATAAATGGGTAAAATCGAGAGAGTAATATATGTAAAATGAAATAAATGGCAAAATGATCGAAACGAAAGAGCAGATACGTCTGCTTCGTCGAGTGGTGCCACACGCGCACATATAGACAAGCGCGCGGACGCTAAAGTCTAGAACGTCCTCGTCGGCGCTCGGCCTGGATCGGTGAATATTCTTGAAACATTTCCAAGAGTATCAGGAAATCTTGGTCTCCTTCATCGCCATTAGCGATGCACGGTTCTATTGTCCACTAGCGTCTGTGGCCTGCGGCGATTCAATATATGCAGTAACCGCAGACGAGCTCTGAGTCATTTGTCTTCAACGGGTGGTTTGGAATCTGGCGCAGTAGGCTCCCGTAGGGCTGGTTTATCCGCGACAGAGGTGATTTGGTTGGCTGCTATAGAAGGCGAGGCGTCATCGCCGAGACCAGGGGATAATGGCTTTTCAGCTAGAGAAGAAGACCGCGGAGGACGTGTGGAGTCAGAGGCAGCTGGTTGCTCTGTAGGTTGAAATGTAGGATATGCTGGTTCGGAGATATCTGCTGCTGGGAGCAATTGATGTTCTTTATTTGAGGGTCCAGGAGCAGTGTGCTCCAGTGCAAAATCAAATGATTCCCTCGGATCTAGATCGCTGGGCGATATTGGCCCAGGATCGGTGTTGATGGTAGGAGTATCATCTGTGGAGCTTCGCGCATCAGCGTAGACCGCGTTTGTATCTTCATCGGGGCTGAAGTTGTCCACTTCTTCGATTTCTTCATCATCGTCCTCTTCTTCTTCGATGATCTGGCTTTTCCTTGCACCTGAACCAGCAGTCCCAGCCCCAGTGCTCAACCCCACCACACCCTCCCTTGACTTTGGCAGCCCGGGAGTTCCAGGGCCGCTCGAAGCCACCAAAGCAGCCGTAGCTAGAGATGGCCCCTTGAAAGCCGTCCTTTTTCGGCGAGCAAACACAAGGCCTGATGCTGGAGATGTGAGGAGAGGACCCGGAGCAGCCTCGTTGTAGGCACTGTAAGCCGTTCCAATCGGGTTGCCGGGATTGCCAAGTGCTGAAGGACCGCTTCCTCGGACCAGTCTAATATTACTTGGGAAGTGGGAAGTTGAGCTTGGGGTTGCGGGTAAAACTTTGACTGAGGTATGTGGAGATCGAGCAACACCCTGCTTTGCGGCCACGGGAGTGGATATGGTATTCGTACTATTAGACGAGACGGATGACGTTTTCGAGTGGGTGTGTGCGTGATGAATGCTGCGAATAGAAGAAACGGACGAGGAGGTGGACTTTCGTCCGCGCAGACCATGGGACGAGCGTCGATACGAGTTACGAGGGGTTAAAGGAGAAGGCGATAGTGAATTACGGTGATGAGACGTGGTACTAATTGGTCGCGGCTGGTGGGAAAGGGAGCCCGAGCGTGCGGCGCCAGGGTAAGACGCAGTGCTAGGAGTAAGGCTGCTTGTAGTAGATGAGCGTTTAACCTGCATCGGAGTCTGTAGTGTTTGATTAAAAGTCGGATTAGTAGGGGTGGTTTGGGCTTGCTGCGGCGCAGGTTCCTTATTTTTCGGTGGACTCGATTTGTCTGTGAGAAATTTGAGCGAGGGCGCATGGGAAAATGCTTTTGAATGCGGCGACTTGGCGCGCTTCGTCGATTCAATCAGCCAGTGCTTGATCGATGCAAGTTGGCTGATAATCGGATGCTGTCGACGGCGACCTCCAGGTCGTCTCAGAATGCTTTGAGGATGCGTCAAATCGGGCTGAGATGCGCTAAGGTGTAGTGTGCTGGTACGAGAGGATCTCCGATTTTCCTTCGGCGGGGGAACTGGTCGGCGGGATATACTGGTCGATCGGACTGAAGAGTCCTTCTCAATTGGCGGGGGAGGCAGGGTGGAAATCGGAGATGAGGTAATGGCAGTTTCTGGGAGCTTAGGAAGGTCGGGAACTATGAGTTGAGCTATACACCTGTTAGAATGAACCGCTAAAATAAACGTCAAGGCCACGAAACCATTTATACTTACGAGTTGGTATGCTTCGCCTATCCCTCCTTCCCCTACTTCTAGGGGGCTCAGTAGAGTGGCCCTCCTCATCAACTTCAACCAAGGCAGCGGATATTCGTTCCAAACGGCTACTGGCTGCACTCAATCGGCGTAAATTCTTTGCTTCGGCCTCTCTCTCCCGCCGTTTTCGTTCCCTTCTCTTCTCTTTCCTTTCTTCCTTCTCGATGAGAAGCGCCCACCAGCCCGCCAAGGCGTCGCAGCGCTGCGCAAGCACGTTCTCAATGACTTGATCTATGTTCACACCAGCGCTTCTCATCCTCTCAAGAGTTGTCTTCTCTAGCGGCGTCGTGAACGGCGCCGGCCGCGTCAATTTCAAAATTGCCTGTTGTTGCGGGGCATGTTCAGCCAGGAACGGGTGGTTCAGTACATCGGACAACGTAGGTCTGAGGAGCGGTCGCTTCGACAATAATATACTAATTAGTGTCTTTGCATCTTCAGGAAACCGGTCGGTGTATTTTGGGTCTTCGGTCAAAATCCGTGCTTTCGTGACCTGGTCATCATCTTCGTCGAAAGGCAGTTCACCCGCGATAAGAGCGTAGAGAATGATGCCCAAACTCCATATGTCCACCTTTTCACCAGCATACTTTTCGCCCTTCAACATTTCCGGAGCACTGTAGCAGACCGTCCCGCAGAATGTTTGTAGGTAATTGGCCTTCCCCTCATATTCCCTTGTGAAACCGAAATCGCACAGCTTGACGTTCTCATGCTTATCGAGTAGGATATTTTCTAACTTCAGGTCGCGATGCACGCATGATTTACTATGGACGTAGCAAACAGCCCCGACGAGCTGCGTAAATATTCGCTGGGCTTTGTCAATCGGCATCGGGCCATTACGAATAAGGTAGTTGTACAATTCATCTCCAGGGCAGTATTCCAAAACGAGCCAAACCAGCTTTTCCGTTACAATCACCTCATACAATCGGGCTATATGGGGATGGAGGAATTGGCGATGGTGATGGATTTCTCGGGCGAGGTTTGGATCTTCCCGGTCAGACGACTTGAGGACGACCTGCAACATGTCGAATCGTTTAATTAGTTTTCAATGCGCAATGTAATCGCGCCCGAGAGATAGATAAAGTATTTGCGTACCTTTGAGCCATTGGTAAGCTTGTGTGTTGCGAGATAGACCTTTCCAAAGGAGCCTTTCCCAATTAATTTCCCGAGGTTGTAATTGCCGACATTTCGCAAGTCCTTGGACGAGAACTCTCTGTAGAGGAGGCATAAATGTCAATATGAATTAAGCATATAAGGATATGGCGATACATGACGAGAAACAAGGTCGATAACTGGCTGAAAATAAAGGGGGCGGCTTACTCTAGTAACTCGTGGTAGGAGTTGACAAGCTATGCGGCAACGGAAAAAAGACGTTAGCAAACCGTTCCAACTCGACAAAGTATAACTGCAGTAAAAAAAGAAGCAGGCGCACCATACCTTATCCTTTTGAATCTGAGACTCGAGCCTCGACTTGGGGAGCGGCATGTGTGAGGATTTGGTCGACAAAGATCCGAAGCTGCCCCTCGCGTTGCTCTGCTCCTTGCATGCGGATGATTCGACTACCACAGCTCTGCCATGAAATGATGGGGATATATGACAGTCCTTTAGGTGGCACGAGAGAAATAAACAGCACAGGAGGTTGCAGAGGATGTAATCGGCAGTGGTGGTGGATGGTTTATCAGTGAGGCCGACGTCGTCTGTGGTCGATGCTAACTTGGCTGCGGGCGGATAAATTTAACTACGGAAGCGCGCGACGATCATCCCTGAGCACGACAGGCGCATCTCGACAGCATCAACGTCACCGTCGGAATTCGAAATACACCACACACATGCCAATACATCGACACTAGCTATGTCTGCCAGAAGACACAGTTGTTGTCTGAACGCTGAAGAGGACTGCCAAGTTGTCTACGATGATTTGCTGACCCTCTGCTACGAGGAATTCCGATAGGCCTGAATTACTAGGACGGAGTATGTGACTTGGCTGCGGACGGTTTGATGTGACCAACTATGTCCTTACTCGTCTGCACTGATATCTGTACCTAGGTACCTATACTTGTTGCTTATCTTCCCTTTCGCCCATCAATTATCTCTCAAATAATGGCAGAATGAGAGAAGGAATTCAACGGGGGGCTCGTGTAGCTGTGAAACTGCTTCCCGCCATATGGAGTAACAGGAGGCAGATCACACAAACTTTACAGGCATCAAGCTCGGCTTCTGAAAGTGATATCACTGGCTCTCTCGTGTGACGGTGTGACGAAGGATTCAGGGTTCAGCCAGGAATGAAGAGAAACGCCCAGATCCGGGAGTCCTACGCATATTGGCTTGGATAAGCACTTGGAGAAAGCAGGGATTCTGGATATCAACTGGCATTCTGCGTCCCACTGTCCTACACTTTATAATTTTAAAGAATCCGTCGAGGAAACCTACTCCAGACTAGTTCCAATATGCATCCCGAAATTTAAAATATGGATTTCCCACAAGATTGTGGCATCGAAAGCCGTAATAATTTACCACAACATCTTATCGACACTCAAAGACACATTACCAACCAGCGGAAAAATAACTGCTTTCAGGTGCTGTGACATAACCTTCTTTTTTCCGTCTCCGTCTTCTTCTCTTCCGGCTGCAATTTCTGAACTCATACCTGCGCTCTTTCACGAAGGAGCCTATCATTTTGAATGTTCCAATAACCTCAATGGCCTGAGAATGCAATATGACAGCTCATTCTTGGGAATGATATAACGCATTTTTCCTTGCGTCTAATACTGCTTACTCTATACTACTCGATAAGTGCGAGTAGGAAATAGGAACAGGGGAAAATAAAATTCCACAGCTGCTCAACAACTCAGTTTATCATCTCAGTAACTCGGAGAAGTTGCACTATTCTGGGATGAGTTCAAGATATGGTTATACCAGCTCTTTTCAGATCTTAACTTTCGGGCTAGTATATCAGGAAAGAGTTATAGAAGGCATGTCATACCCGAAGAACATCAGGAATATGACTCAATAAGTCCAAAGAGCAAATTTAAAGAAATGCCAGCAGCCCAAGACCCGCAGCAATGACCCCACCCTGCACAGCAATTGCGTTTGCGGCGGAATCGGGGACTACAGCGTAGAGGCCTCCAGTTGGGGTGGACTTGTCCGAGGAAGGTACTGAAGGAATCGAAGGGAAAAGATCGGTAGGCGTAGGAAAGCTGTCGAAGAGGCGCGAGGACGTGGTGCTGGAGGAAGGGGAGAAATCTCCATCGTCTCCGCCGCTGCTGCTTCCGCCTGACGAAGGAGCAGGGACCTTAGGGGGAGGTCCAGTCATGATGTCGGTCGCACCGCATTCGGAGAGAGAGCTGCTGTTGGGGCAGCAGCCGGCATCTGTGCAGAAGTAGCCCTGAGGGCAGTAGGCTAGAGGGGGAATAGTTGTTAGTTGCACAGTTTTGAATGTTTTTTTCCGAAGAACAGTGTGGTACTTACTTCCGTCCGTGCAGCACGACTCGCCGTCGCCGGGATTATAGCAGTCGGGGAAACTTCCGCATGCTTCGAATCCCTGGCCGCAGGATTTCGCACAGCTGTAGGGCGGTTTGATGGGCTTGCAGATATCGAATTGGCGGTTGTCAAGCTTCCCCTTGGGCATCTTGCCCATGCGATGAGTGGGCTGCTTCGTATTTTCAGCAGCAAACGCCAGAGCAGCGCTGGCAATCAGAACGAGTGATGTGAGATGCATCTTGCACGGAAAGAATGAACGTGAATTTTGATATCAGAATATGTTCTCCGTATATTGATCATGAAAAGAGCGACGACTAATAAGATGTGCAAAAGAGAGCGTATTTCAGTTGACGAAAATAAAAAGAAGAGGAAGTTCCTTCTATATAAAGATTTTGACACTTCCACGAAAGAAAGCTGTCTCGTGAAGAAAAGAAAAAAAGAGGCTCTCCAATACCCCTTTCTTTCTCCCCACAGGGGCTGGTTTGATTTGACATGAATAAATCGAAAAGGACGAGGCGTCAGGCACCATCTCGATCTCGTCGGACTTTGCACGGGGAGAGTGGTCGAGGGACTCTTCCTTTGGTGGGAATTCGTCGACCATCACGCTAGGCCAGTCATATGAGGCGAGATACGAGTTCGAAGTACAAAAATAGCCGTGCTGGGCTAAACAAATTAACGATGCCAGCCAGCGCCTTTATGTATGTTGTTGCAATAATCATAGAATAACTTCTTTTCCATCTTCCATCCGACTGTCGCCGTCCTTTTGAGGCAGAAACGGATGCCTTGGATACCCCATGGCTCTCCGCCGCCATGCTGCTGAGGGCATGCTTCTTCTTGCGCGCGGGTTGCAGATTCTCAAGGTCAAGTTTCAAGAAACGTGTGCTTCCTGCGTGTCCTGAATATCAACTCGTCCACGGCATGACCCAAAACTCGTTGACTATTCCATTGCCGGCCGTTTCACCACCATTGGCTCCTGGCGCCCATAGCTTTTTGGGTGGCCGTCGCTAGCGCGAACCCAACTTTCTTCAACAACGCATGTGAGGCTGAAGATCTAGATCCAAAACCATCCCCCCAAGAGGGAAAAAGATAAACAAGACATCAAGCCCCCTTTGCACCAATACAGGCAAATTCGGCAGTCAAAACGATTACCGACCGTTTATCGATGAAAATGTCAGACATGGCAAGTTATTAACATTGCGAACCAGAAGAAAAATTGTTCCAGAAGTCACAAACAAGATAACTGACCGACCGTCAAAGCGTTATGAAGGCTCAAGCTCGTATTTCCGTAGCTGAAGGCTGCTTTCAGCCTGTCATCTCGCTTGTTTCAAGCTTCGCCGAATCGACCAAACTTAAACCTGAGCTTATAATCGGACAGGTCCAAACGTTAAATCGGAAGAAGAAGGGGGAAGCGATCATCTTGGGAATAATAAGCAAAACATTCGCGTCTTCGAACTTCGAAGTTCGATAAGCTCAAATGAATTTAAAATCGGTTGGCTTGCCACGCACTCGAGAACAACAACAGTGACAAGTCAAAACACAAGTCGCTACGGAAGAAAAAGCCGGACTACATGGATGAGAAGAAAATAAACGCGTAGTCGCGTGATTCGAAGGGGGAAGATCCAATCCTGCATTGAAAATGTTGCTGAGCGGTCAATGTCTGGTCTTACAGATCCCTCGGGGTATACTCCGCAGATACCAACAAGGCCCGGGGACTCGAAAATCGCAAACTCGTTTGCATCTAATTCCAGCTGGCTTACGGGTACATCCTGATATCGGGACTTGAGCGATCCTTTAACCAGCGTAAGCATATATTCAAAGCGTTGATCAACTGAGTCTTTCAAGGCGGTATGCGTATCGCCGGAATTATGTATATTACAATGTTGTTTCTGGCCCCGGGAAGCCGCATGATTGCGACATTTAGGCCTGTGGCCCCGCTGTGTAGTCATCTCACTAGCAAAGGTGGCCCTATTTATACGCAGCTCCGGAGAGGGCGTACGCTTAGAAAGCGATTTTACAGAACTTTCATCTCTATACTTTATGACTTGGATTCCTCTCCTGTCCACCAGGGAAGAGTCTCCAGATGATGGCGTGCTCGTTTGCTGGTACAGAATGTTGGATCAACACTGGCGATGCCGGCTTCGTCAAAGAGCGCCAGGCTCGCCAATCCAAGGTAAGAGTGCAGTAGGTCTATGATAGGCGTGTCAGTTTGTCCATCAACGTTGGTGAGAAGTAAAGGCCAGTCAAACGAGAAAAGAGCGGGTTGACCTACCTGGCGGCTCCCCAACACACTTCCCAAACCCACCTATAAGATGCTGTGTCTTTTCAAGGAGGTAGCGACGATTCGCTTCTGCATTAATGACGTGAAGCTGATCCAATATCTTCATATTATCATCAGCCTGGAAACGCATTTGTTTTAAACGGACGGGTAAGGGGGATATTTACACCTAGTGTTCCCGTTACCCAAAATGAGTAACATGTGTCGGCTATTTTATTTAATCTGCCATTGAACCCAGCCCAACGGAAATCCTCACTCGGTCGCTGCGAGGTGGTGGATATATCAGGCAGCGAAGAAATCTTTTCATCTACTGATCGTGTTGATCGTGGATCCTCGGGCTGGTCCGGTTTGCTGACAATCTGCGTCTCAGGGTGGTTCCCATCCCCAGTTTTACCTTCGTCTTCTTCAGGCTCGTCAAGTTCTGTAGTCTGCCGCCATGCCAGCCAGCGTGTCAATTCCTCGAAATGTATTTGCTTGGGGACCGCAACTAAGCCCGGGGAGGTATTTGTGTCTTGTATGCATCCGACGAAGGAAAGCGATGCTAGTGCACAGTATGTCAAGCCAGCTATAGAGGACAATGTGAGCTGAAAGACTGCCCATCATAGAGGTAAAGTGATAAATTGCTTACCATGCGACTCGGTCATTGGTGACACCGAAAAACCCCCATCATATGACTTCACGACAATTCTAGTTAGTTTCTTGAATATCTATACGGGATGTAGCATAACTGACCTGGCATAATCTAACATGAGAGACTAATCGGTCGACATCAATATCCTCAACGTCCCTAAGATATTCTGCATCTTTCCCCCGCAATACATATCGCACACCAGCCGCGCAGCAGCAAAACCGCAGATCGTTGCTCCCCTCAATTTTCCCCTCGGTTCCTAGCACCTCGCCAAAGCTGCCATCGGGCCGCTGCATTTTGTGTAACCATGATAAACACTCTTTCCGTTTTACACGTCTTAGGTCGTCTCCCAACACAATAAGCGTCATAAGCGCAAAGAAGGTGGCGGGCACATTTGCCGCATCCCAGCATGCATTTTCGGAATTTCTTTTCGATTCTCCAAATATCGTTCCCGAAAACCCCCTGAAACCGCCAGACGGAACCTGACAATGATAGACCCAATCGATATAACCGTTGCGCTCTGCGGGGGAGAGGTTGCCGTCCAAAGCGTCGAGTAGATCAAGCCCAGCGACGGTGAAGAAAGCCAATGTCATTCGACTCGAGTCATTGGAGGTATACTGATGGGGGAGAAATGTTTTGAGACAGCGAAGAAAGTATTTGATCTGGTGATCCTTTCGAAGGGCGCCGGCTTCAGTCATTGTATGTAAGGCGGGGCAGACGTTGAACAGATCTAGATATTGTTCTTTTCTTGTTAGTAGGGGGCTGTTGAGTAGCGCCAAAATCTATGCGCAAAGTTTCAAGTATTAATTATTCAGTAAAACAAGTCTATATGGTGCAAAAACAGCAAACAAAGAAACGACAGCTGCCATGAAAATGTATGTCTGTAGTAAGGATGTCTGTCGCAGGACAAATCATAAGGTGAACGTTGTTGATTGGTGTAAGCTAGCTAGGTTGTGGGAAACTAATGAAGGTGTGTGGGGCACGTGACTAGGGCTGCCGTGGCATAACCCCAACA
>PDNB01000135.1:0-79242 GCA_002573585.1 Helicocarpus griseus UAMH5409 | reverse complement strand
ACCTCGTGAAGGCGTAAAAAGGCGATCGTTGGGTGGAAGCGATCGTTGGGTGGTGGATTACGTTACCAGTCCGGGGGCGAAGAAGCTTGTTTGACAGTGGATACTGACCCACCCGAGCTCTATTCTAGGCCGTGCAGGCGTATCAAAACACCCTGCCCTCATCGTCCAACAACGAGTTCAACCTTCATTTTCTAGAGGTCGCTGCTCTCATCATTCATGCTCTTGCTGTGAACTTGTACATCGCCACTCATCCGGATGTTGATGTTTTTACAGTAAAGCGGGGTTTACCCCAACACCCACACTCCACCATTGATCTGTGTCATGGCCTGTATGCTGCTTACATGCAATATCCATACGGCCTCGCTGATACAGTTGGATACTGGGCTGAGACACAAATTTTTGGTGGTGTAGTCTTGTTTGAACATGGGAATGGTTATTGTGACAGTGTGCTGCTAGATGCCTTTATTCACTCCCCCACTCATCTCGGGTCTTCCTCTGCCTTTCAACTATCTCAGTCTCAGCTCACATTTCTCCAACCTCTTCCATTTTCCGCTGCTCAAAACACCAATACCTCCACTGTCCATCGCAATGACCTTCGTGCTCGGTGCATCTTCCGTGATGACTTCTCACGCATCAACCCTGTCCGTGGACCGCGTTGTGTTGTCCCGCTGACAGACGAGTTAAAGGCTGGCTACGATTGGGTAAGACGACAACATGAGGCGAGGGCGAGGGGGGAGCCGTATGAGACAAGGTATTACCCACCTAAGTAGTGGTCAATCAACCACACTGGGTACGGATAGATGATAGCGACAAATATCTCAAATGGGTTTTTTTTCACGCATCCAAGCTTGTATTTATCTTGTCTCCTCTCGGATACAATTCTAATGTGGAAGTTACTAATGTCATGATTTCCTCACACACTCGTAGTTGAAATCGCTGCGCTCCTAGTTTACAAACTTCGCATACTGTAAAGAGGGATCCACATAAAATCTAGTCTAAGTAGACGTCAACCTCGCTTCTTCCTTACTCTGTGCTTCATCAATCGATGTGACATCCCAGTCAACCATTTCATGATCATCAATACCGAGCCCGTTTAAACTACTTCGTCGATACAGTTGATTAGATCCTTCCAAACACCCAATCTAAATCCCCGTCGTCTCTCCTCTCGACGGCTGGTTGAGGTAATAATGATCTGCGGACATGCTTGAGGAAAGATGCTAACTTGATCTCAGATAGAGATGAAAGAACTTTTAATATTCAGTGCATATTAATGTCTTGGTAATGTCCATGTACTTCTTATTTATTAATCTAGTTCCCTTGCTATTCATTCTAGAAGCTATACCATATACAGCATACTAATTGCTTGTATCAGGTCATCATACTTTGCTCAAAATGGGAATACATATCTCACTTTCTGCGAGCCAATATGCTCTGTTCATCTAGCAATGTGGGCCAATGTTTCACCCTTCTTGATCGCTTTCGCTAAAAGCCGGATCTCAAACGCCCTATAATGCATAAGGAACACTCCAATGATAGATCATTAGAAAATATATATAATTCATTGGAGACTATGCGTTACGACATTCACCATGTTTCCCATTTTCCAACCACACGAAACTCAATATTCTACAGCAGCCATGGCTGAGGTCCAGCAAAAGGAACATTAACCAAAAGAAAGAGCAACGATTCGATTAGCTGGACAAGGCTATTAGCATCAGCGAACAATAACCCTATCCTGACCCAGCATGCCTTTTCCGCTCTCACCGTTCATCCGTCAAATCGAAATCCCAACTTCGACAAAGGCCCCCGGCCAAACTGGTCCCCAGGAAGCTCAAATTGATAGAAAACATGAGGATAGTTTCTCAGTATTAACAGGGCGGGGAACCCAATGGTACTACCGAGAAAGAAACGGGGACCATTTCGGGAGCGCGGGGGCAGCAACCGAGGCCGTTCAAGGCTGCCAACCAGTTTAAGATTCAGTACCGGCGCTACCGATATCTCTGGATTGTTGGCGAACGTTTCCCGGCTGCTTAAAGCTTTCCTGTGCCTGCTTTTTGCATTCCTCCTTGAGCTTAGCCTGCCATTTCTCGGGGTCATTGTCAACTGCGGCCTTTGCAATGTTCATACTGGCTGGAAACTGACTAGTTGCCAGGTTGGAAATACGGTCGCACAACTGGTCAATGGATTTCTGATCGGTCTGCGCGACAGTTACCAGTGGGGCGAGGGCGAGGTTGAGGAGGAGGAGTGAAGCGCCTGTGAATCGCATCTTTGGCGGTGGTGAGCGCGTGAATTAAACTTGAAGGGAAGGGTGAAAACGGTGTCTATTTTGGATATTAATTGAACAGTTTATGTGAGGACAGTTGAAGTTTGGAGTTCTGAGGTCGGAGAACCAGATACCCTTTGAGGATCTGGGGTATAAATAAGTCGTCAGAACTTGAAGATGCCCTTCGACGACAGCCCCCATGACATGACGGTTGGCTAAGGGTCGGGATTGGTTCCGTTAGAACCAGCCTCAAGAAGGATTTCAATTTCCAGTCTGAAGATTCCTGCGGTCATCACCTACATTCCCTGGGCGATGGCGATCAATTTTTGAAATCTCAATCTGCGCAACCCAAGAAAAAACAACTGGGAACGAGCTTCGCGGATACATTTTTGGCTTGAAATACCGTCAAGCTTTTTTTGGTAGGGTATGCACGATAATCGAGAAGTGAGAAGCTCAGTCTCGAAATTGGAACAGCTAGGTCTGCACTCCTTCATATTTCCAGATTGAACATAGCATATTCCCCTATTACCTTTTCTGAGTGCTGCTACGAAGCCAGTAGCACCATTGAATCTGGTCCAGTCCTTATATATCAATTGGTACCTGAATGATTTACACATTTGCAGCGGCTGCACCCGGCGTTGCTGACCTCAGATTCGATGGCTGACCAGCACTAAGGAAAATTCCTGGATCTGTGTTGATCTGGTGGGATTTGCAACTCTGAGGGAGCGACTATCTTGCGCACCGGGTCGTATACAACCAGTCGAGAAACGACAAAATGGATTGCGAAGTTGCGAGATATCAAGGTTCCTGGCTGATCTTATCTTAACGCAGGATAGACTCAATAATGAGTACCTGCAGTCTGCCTTACCACAGAAGCCGCACGCGAATATCAATGGCGAGGGAATTCTGGGTACCATGGAAACTCTGCGCAGGCGAAGCAACTTGGTACATGTACATGGATCCATGACACTGTCCGCTTCCTTTTGCTATCATCTTTCGCTGGACCTTGCCAATTTAAATAATGGTTATGATGATCCCTCCATGCTGGAAGCAATTTTCTCCTGCTTTCCATTTCTTCTGCGGAATCTTCGCGGATTCATGACGAGCAAATGCCGTGTGCTTTGTTTGCGGGTATGCGTGCTTAAGAACTTCTCCCTGCCGGAATTTTGTTTATCAATGCGACGTACTTGCTACCGTTTGGACTCTGTATTCATTGGAAATTCATTGACTTTGTCTCTTAGCCTACAGAAATGAAGCTTCTACTCTAGGAATGCATCTCGTGGCTGTCCTGGCAGATGCACTGAGATCAAGAAGATAAAGAAAGAAGGGGGAAGGAAGAGTTAATTATGAGTCTTTCGAATTCTCTCCACCTAGTCCCAGCCGTCAGCCCCCTATAATATGTTTCGCGAGGAAGTTTCCGCTAAGTATCCCAGGCATCCTGCCTCTTTCCACCGGTGTGCGCAGGGAAAAGAAGAAGAAGAATGGAAACCGATCTCAAAACAGACAACTAGCAGCGAACAGGAATTGTCACAGACTCGAACATCATAACCCCGGCAAGACCAACAAGGACGAAACTGAGGACGGAGCCGAGTATGGCGGGCTGATCAGCACGGGGCGAAGCCTGTCGACTGATTTAGGCGTTCGGAAGGGAAATTGGGAGGCCCTTAAGGAGGTCCGCAACAGGGAGATTTTCAAGATCGAGGCTGTCATCAAGTTGGCGAGCGGCTTTGTTTCCGTTTCGCTTCGGGCATTGCGTATCGTGAGCAGCCTTGATAAGTTTGGGGTCGTTTTTCAGATATTCCTGAAGTTGTTTCGCATGGGAAATATATTTTTGGTCGCTTTTAGGATTTTTGATGAATTCATCATTGCCCTTCTTAAGTAAGTCGAGTTGCTTTAGGAATTCCTCTTCTGAGCGGTGAGCCAGCCAGTCGCAAGTTGTCTCCGTTGACTGAGCAACGGCGCCCAGTGGAGCGACAGCAAAGAGAAAAGTGAGGATAGTCGAGAACCGCATGTTTGTTGAGGGGCGGGGAGTGCGTTAAGTTGCAGACAAGCGTGGTATTTAGACGGGGGTAGCAGGATTTTGTGAAGGTTGAAGACGTTGGATATGAAGCAAGTGTCTGGCTGAGATGGGGAGTTCCTGGGGTATAAATATCCCATCAAAGGCACCTTGGCAAAAAGTTTCTGGTGCAGCGGTTATGGATAATGAATAGCTTGTATGTGAAGAGTGGTGTTCTGGTTGGAACATGATCAACTTGAGAGGTATGAAATGGCCGAGTGTCGGGAGGCACTGCATATGCACTTATCAATATCCTCGTACACCTTTTATGCGCGGAGTACATTCATGATGACGATCAATCTTCTTTTTCTCAGTCTCAGTCCGAAGTAGTTGACTCAAACATATAAGAGGGCAGTTCTTGCAGATGCATCTAAGGCTCGTAGCACCGAGAGTTTCTATGGTGGAATATGTGATATATGCACCTAAGCTTCATTGTCCCATAACTCAGCCATAGCCATGGAAGCCAATCCAACTTCCTTCGAACCAAACTGACTTGCATTGTTTAATGCAGCATAACCCCTGAACCGTCGGCACAACTCGTGGCATAGTTACTTGGCGGTTATTCGCATCAAAGAGCTAAAGAGCTATGAAAGACCATACGATATGCCCATTCGCAAGGAAGAGTACTCGTGTTATTTCACGTCAGTAGCCTTGATCGGGAGAAGATGTTGGGAGTTCTCATCGCAAAAATCTGCAGGTTGACGGAACTTGGTGAGGTATACGTGCCTGGCTCTGGTAGCGATGGCCTGCTTTCGCCATCAATAATCGCGGTATTTGCCGAGGATTTTGATCCTCAACGCGCTGCAAGGCATCTGCGTATTTATCTTTCTTCTCCTTTTCCGGGTTGAAACAATTGGCCATTGTACCGCAGACTGTGCAGTTAGCCAGAATGCAAAGGATTTGGTTTTATGTGGGTGATGAAGCACCCGGTTTGCTTGACCCAAGGTATCGACGCAAAACCCAGTTGCAACTTGCGCGGTCCCATATTACTGACAGAAGTCCTCAATTATGTGTACAGAGGGCATCTCTCGGACTCTCGCTGTCGATCATAGCGTGAGAGCCATTTACTTTTTCTGGGCAGCAGAATGTCCGAAATATAAATTCATGTATATAGTAGTGAGTAGGTAAATGGAATGCATTGATTATATTTTCTAACCCTCAAGCCATCCGTAAAACCCCTTGTAAAAGCTTTCGTATTAAGAAATTCAAGGAATGAGAAAGTTCGTAAAAGAATGAATCTGCATAAAAAAGTCCCCAAGCTTCAAACCAGCACTCCATCCAGCTCTGACAGGCCTTTGCTTTCCAGCTTTCTCCCTCTTGTCGTCGGTTCTCGAAGAAAAAGTTCGAATTCAAAGTTTGAGAAGATTCGAGAGCAGATCGATCGTCTAGCTTGTGAGCAAGTACTCACTGGCTGGCAGCAGACTTGGTAGCGCGGAGAAGGCCAGTCAGGAGAAGTTCGAGGACGCTTCCCAGGGTGGCAGGCTGACCAGCACCGAGCAGAGTAGCAAGCTGGCCACCAAGAGCACTGTCTAAAGGTGCGTTAAGAAGGCCTGATAGACCAGCGGCGCCGGGAATTTGGCGTCTAGCGACTGGGCCTTTAAGCATCGGCAGGCCTGGGGCGTTGGGGAATCCGCCTCCAAGTAGGGCGGTAAGGAGAGGTCCAAGGACTGTTCCGAGAGTTGCTGGCTGGCCATCACCAACCAAAGTAGCAAGCTGACCACCAAGGGCACTGTCTAATGGGGCGTTAAGGAGACCTTTCAAGGAACCACCACCGGCGGTAAGATCTTGACGCTTAGCAACTATATCTTCCGGAGACGGGAGGGTCTTCAGCACAGGTGAAAGGACAGGTAATCCTTCAATGATCGGGCTAACAGGAGTATTCGGATCCTTGCTCAGCCGCCAGCAGGATCGGTCAATCTCAGACTGAAGCGTCTCAACGGGCAGTGTTTCGAATAGATCCAAAGCCTGAACTTGCCCGTCAACCTCCTTTTGATCACTGGTGGGATCTTGTATTTTGGCTTCAACGGCGTTTCTCAAATGGGTTAGGATCGTCTGGAATTGCTCGGGCGTCAGGCCAGAAAGCATATTGCAGGTCTCCGTTGCAAAAGCATTCTGCGCGATGGTTCCCAATGGGGCGATGGCAAGGAAGAGGCCGAGCAAGGAGGCACGTGTGAACCGCATTTTGGCAGGGGGTATAAAACGAGCGTATAAGTTTTGATATGGCAATCGATAAAGAGCGTGAGGGTATTAATATGGAGGCTTGGGAGTTTGAGGAGGTTCTGGTCAAAGTCTCTGGTAGAAGCGGGTGGCTCAAGGTTTATATAGACGTTTAGAGGAGTGAGATGTTACCCCTGACAGCCAACTCCCAACACAGCCCTGAGATATTGAGGACTGGCTGGACAGGGGCCATTCGCCCTAGCATCGTATCCAAATGCACCGTCAAAGGCCCGTTTTGAGGTGTCTATGCTTTCATTTATTGGTCCATGAGTACGATTTTCATGGAGAAACGAGGAGAGTCTCGATAGTGATGGTTAGTGGTATGAACCAAATCGTTGTTATTCCCCGCATAATCCAAAATATATGGGGCGCCATCCATTGCACAATTTCCGTCAGGGGGGAGCTGGGTCCGGTTAAATCGGACTGAGTACCCTAGCAGTCCTGAAAGCTGGGGGCTTTTGAGCAGTCTAGTCGCGGTCAGCTTTTGACGGCAGCGTGATGAAGAAGGATAAGGAATTGAGCAAGGTGAAATTGGGAATGTGCCTGGTGTACTTGATGCAATACGCCAGACAAATCGCGCTTTACCGGAGAGGAATAGAACGGTACTCCCAGATAACGGGAACGCGAAATCGGGGAGAAGGGAGATCTCAATTCTCGATCAGCCGTGATCGCGGTCGATCGCTCTATGCTCCACTGATCAACAACCTTCTTTGCACGGGCAATCCAACTGGACTCCCAGCGGCCTATCCATTTACACCCGCTAATTGCGTGAGTCTGCCGTCTCGAAAATCGTAATAATAAACGCCCTCTCCATGTTAGAACTTGGCCAACTTGGAATTCGTCTTTTAAGTCAGTAGACTCCCTTAGCACCGCTTCGCATTGTGGATCATAGTCCTGGCAAGATAATGCCATAGCAGATAATCAGGAATGTCCGACTCCGACGAGTTTGCGGATACTATATGTACTAGAGATATCAGCGCCAGCAATAGCAGAATGTGCCTGGTGTGTATGTTTATATGACTCGTTGTCATAGGCTGCTTACAGTTGGTGGAGAATCCCAAACAGAATGTATACCGAAAAGTTAAGTTATTCTGGGGAAGACTGAGACTGAGGTCCAGTCTCGTAGGATATACAATTAACGGGATGAAATCACTTGTGTCATCATTATATTGGACTTGTTCTCAACCAGGAGGGGTACGGAGATTGTTATCGACAATCTACAATATTAGTGGTAGAGACGGGATATAGCGGCCAGCCAGTTCTCCGCCGAACTATTTCCTGGTCTATTTCGGCCGATGACACTCCATAATAAGTGGTCCAGCATCCAGAAAGTTAATTTGTAGAAGTTGAGAACTTGAGATCGATTTCGGTAGATCGATCGGCATAAGACCGTAGTTCCTTGCGCTTGGCACGTACCCACTGCACTTATATCAAGCCCAGTAAGCCGGAACAGACAGATAAAGACAACGTGAAGAAAACAGGAGGTCTAGTCCCGTAATAAAGGGAATTAATTCGCAGAGAAAATATGAATAAAGTGACGCACGTGTTTGGCCAAGCTGAGGGCCGATTTTGAGCAGGGTCTGATTATGATTGTCAAAACGTCCTAAGCTACAAATCGGAATAATTGCGGGGCCCGGTTCGGGAATTAGCAACTTGCTGGAATATATACTAGGTTCTCGGAAAACAGTACTGTACCATATCACAGACCACATGAGATAAGTTTTGGTTTATCAACTCAGAGGATTCCAAGTTGGCCAACAGCAATCCCAAGATTGCTTAGGCACTGCAGTGTCAAAAAGCGTCGAAATTGGGCACTATTGTTTTCCCTCCCTGGGTTCATAAGGACGGGATAACCGCAAAATAGCAAATAGATCACCACGCGGAGACGACAAGAAGAACGGCAGCATAGAAACATAATAAAGCGATTTCCGGTATATTTTTCGGCAAATACCGCGCTCAGTAGCGCATCGAGCTTTTGATTTAGTCTTCTAATGAAACGATACATCTCATGAAGACTGAACAATCGAGAGTACTGAACATAGTTCCGACTCGGTGATTCTATCATTTTGTAGAAACAAGTATCAAAAAGTTGGCCGAGTTCAGAAAATAAGCTGCAACATGACTTCTTTCTAATTCATAGGACCATGGGTCAAGGTAGCTTGCCGGGACCGTCTGTCACCAGGCCGAAACGCTTTACCAGAGAGAACTTCAAGAGTCAGACAGGATTGTTCCCCACATTTGTGCTGGAATGCCTCTGAAGGCGGCGAATTTCAATGAGACTTCACACTAATGACAGGGCGAAGACGAAACATATCCCTTAATAGACAGATACGAGACTGTTGGAAAAGAGACGTAACTGCATAGAGTATGACATCCGTTTATCACCCAGCTCACACAGTCCCTAGGATTTTATTCATCATCATCATCGGGTGCCTTAGTATTCACTCAATGAAGCTGAAGGTGCTCATTTTTTTAGCTGGTATTTTGATGTAGATCCACCTTTTCAAATTTGCGATCCCTTTCCCAAATCTCCCACACTCTGAAAAACTCTAGGACGCATAAATGGTGATTGTTGCTGTCTCATGGATTCATCATCTGGCCCTCTTGGTCCATTACAGGAAAACGTCGTGACGCTAGTCGTAATAGCGAGATTCCCGTCGACGTGACAAATGCGTGTTCCAGCTTGAACGAACAACTTTCAAGTTTGACATCAAGATCAATCGTCAAATGTCGAGTTTAAGCCAGCGTTCGTCGTTGATAAAGGGGAGCGAGGAGAAATTGATATCGGCTACAACAAGCTAGCCCGATCTGGGTTAGCGCGGGAATTCTACAGCAAAAGGGAGATTATGTCATCGGGCATGATGACTAAGTGCGGGATATCGCTATCAAAAATCTAAAAAATGTCGGACTGAGGGGCAACGACAACATCTCGTAAATATCTACGATTCCTCTCAATAGCAACTATTCCCGACCTGTACACTACCGCGGATATTCTGGAGACATACAATATACCATTGCCCAGCATGTCTATCGCCGCACCAAGCTCGTTCGACCCCAACAATGCGCAGAACTTGGAAGATGTAAGTCATAAACTACCCCTCCAACGAAAGTAGATGATTGCAACTGACGCATGTTTTGCACTATTCAGATTGAAAAACAGTTCGCAGTGAAAGGTATGCCGCACATCTGACACTCTTGGACCGAATACCTTGGAAAAGCCGTAAACGAATATTCAATACTAACTGTCGTCTCTATGCAGCTGTGCAACAAATGGCAACATACTGGTCACTCCTCGAAAAGATCCGAGGCTCTACCCTTCGCTTGACCAAGATGGACGACGAGATATACGAGCATTTTATGCAAGTGTTTCCGGATTTCGATCCCAAGGAGACAATAGATGAGGATCAGATGAAGAGCAAGGAAGGCAAGGAAAGATGGCGGAGTTTCATCATGCCCTACGAGAAGAAGATCGACGACTACAATTTCGGCACTTTATTGAGAGCGAACCCTAAGACCGAATATGGGGAGAAGGAGACCATCTTTGGTAGGTTTAAGCTTCGCCTCTTCCCTTCGGCTTTGGTGAACTCTTATCGTACGATAAGAAATAGACCTCTATCCGGGGTTACATGTTCTCAAATCCACGAACGTAAGATGCTAACCAGCCTCACAATAGCCGTCCGCATGCAGTTCTACGGCGTTGAAATTGCAAGGTAGGGTTTCGCTATCCAACCATGCGCGCAAATCTAAATATGAATTTGTGATCTAACACATTCCTCCTTCATAGAAACCGAGCCGGTTTGAACGACTGGATCTACGAACAAGCACACCCAGAGGAGAAGAAATCCTCCTCATAAAAAGCACCATCGAAATATAACCATCCCCCAGAACCCGACAACCTAATGTTTTCCCTCCCTCCACGACAAACTTCGCATAAACACAAGCCCCTTTTACGCAGCGTTAATTGACCCAGTCATTTCCCGCTCCGTTAACTAGGTTTTGAATCGCGAATCCGGAAATCACCATGAGGATCTATGTCGCAACCCACCCGTAAGGCAAACGGAGAGGGAGACGAAACGTGAAACCATCACAAGCATTTCGATATCCGTCCATAATACGCGCATCAATCAGATCTAACGCTTTCCATACTGCGCGGTACCTCACGGTCCTCACCTAGGGCAAGTGGATACAGGTTCCATGTGTCATTTGGCCGGAACTAGCGGTTCAGGCCACGGAGGTGGGAAAGACAGCGGGTTCTTAGTTTTTTCATGCATGCATGTTTCTAATTTTCGAGTAATGCCACCCAATGTATGTATTGTACGATATTCCAAAATCTACTGGAGCGGAAATATACCCGCGATTGCATACATACATACATCTATCCACACTCTTTACTATATATATAAAGTCTTTTAGATAATTTAATTAACTATGTACAAAACTCTGTATCTCGATAAGGGGGTATATAAGTATACAGGGGAATGAATTATATACATTAAATTTAAGGAATTAAAAGGGCCGCTCTTCCCGCCGCCCAGAAGAATGAGTGTTTATTATTTTAATCGCCATCCAACCACATCAAGCTCTCAACTCCGCCCGCTGGCAACCTTGCCCATTTAACTCAACGGGCTTCAAGTTTCTTGATGGTATTGGCTCCGCGGCACACATCTCAAACACAGGGACAGAATTTGGTTGCTCAAGTTCATGCGTCGGCGACTCGCGATTATCAGTTGTTCCCGACAGTGCCGTATTGGATACCGTGCTCCCTGGCACCGTTGCGGGCGTGCGTGCCATATTTGCTGTTACTGAAGATGAAATACCTGTCATATGTCCTGATGCAATCGATGTAAAACTGCCTCCTGTGGCGGCTCCCTGGTGATGTACCCCCGCAGCACTTTCGTACCGAGAATTTCCTCCCATGGTACTTGGAGCCTGCGAGTCGGGCGCCTCGGGTAGCCTTGGGATGTTTTGATACTTTTTATTCCGACGCAGGAAGAAGAATAGGATCGCGATAATGATCACGACGGCGACGACACCACCAACCACGCCGCCGACGATGGCGCCAACATTTGTGCTGTTGCTGGATTCTTCGTTTTTTACGGGTGCGCTGCTGTTGCTGGGCGCTTTAAAGAGCGCTTTGACGGCGGAGCTGCTCCAGGTTTCCGGCTCCGTTCCCTTGGAAAAGTAGTAGCCCTTTACGAACTGCGAGCGCTGGTACGGCGCACCTTCTGAGTCGTAGCGGTTTTTCCACTTCAAGTCCGTGAGGTCGAAGAGTCCGAGGCCGTTGGCCCAGGGATCCTTTTGGACAGCATCGAGGCGTCGGCGGGTTACGATTGAGCCGCCGGTGACGAGCATCTGGCGGCCTCCAATTATTTGGCAGTTGTGAGATTCGCGTGGGGGCGCGTTTGAGGAGGGGATTGTTGTCCATTTAAAAGTCGGGAGGGTGAGGACGTGGATTTGGCCTAGGTTGAGGTAATCGTCTTCGGCGAGATCTTCATTACGGATGCCACCTAGTATGTATCTAGACGCGGACTCGATTAGCAAAAGTCCAAGATTTCACAACGAAACTGCTTTTGTAAAGGGTTTCGTCGTTCCCTTCGTGAGGAAAGATATCCAAGCTTACATTTCGTACGTCCCGGAATCCTTCTCCCCGGCCGAAACGGAGCAGAAAGCACCACGGCTGATAGGGACGTCGCCAGTGGCTTCCTGTTTATGCCATTTCTGTGTGCGGATGTCGAAAATACTGATGGTAGACATAGGCACTAGAGCAGTTTGAGGTTTCCAATCGCGCGAGGTGGGTGAGTCGCCGCCGATGAATATCAAAACCCCCTCTTCTCCAAATATAGGAATATATTCAGCCTCTCCCGCTATTGCGAGGCCTTCCGCTCCATATCTCCCATTGTCCGAGGATCCAGTGGAACTAATGTTCGACCAATTTTCACTTTCAAAGTCAAACTTGGCCATTCCTTCAACTGTAGGCTTGTTTTTCAGATGGGCCATTCCAAAGACGGTTAACGAGAGCATGCCGCCCAGGCTGTAGAATGCCTTGTCGGTTTGAGCCGAGAGAGAAAGACCGGGTATCGTGAACTGCGAAAACGAAGTGCCGTCGCCAGCTTCAAATCGCGGCAACCATCTCGCGTTTCCATCTTTCGTGGGCGTGAATGCATAGGCGGCGCTCGATGTGTTCCAGTTGTAGCCCCAACCGCCAAACGAATATATCAGGTTGTGGATCGGGTCGTGCCACAAGCCCGGCCGCCGCACCGGGTCATATATACCCGTATGCGGTGACCTTACCGGTTCAACGGAGTCAAGATTCCATGAGTCTGAAAGATCAAACGCAAGGGTCTCGTTTACTAGAAGGTAGAAATAAGTTAGGTGACTTGACAGAACAATGAATTGGGAAACGTTTGCTTGTCAAGCAGTGATCAGCACCCAGGAAATCCTACTTACGCGCATACCGGGCCTGGTCCGTTCCCCCTTCCTTTGTATACATAACCTCCCCACCGTCTATATACAGCCATTTATCGACAACGAGTGCTATCATTCATATTAGTTTCCGAATGAGCAGAACAACAAACAGCTTTCAAGGGTGGTCTTCTACTCACAAGACTGCCAAAACCAGGCCGTCAAGCCATCTGGGAGCCATGCTGATGCCGCTGTCGATGTGTGGGTCAGCCAGCAAAGGACCGCAACGCAAAATGTAAGAAAGCGAAACATCAGTTCCTGGGAGGATGAGGATAAGCACCCTCTGCGCAAGACTGAAGACTCCCAGAAGAGAGGACGATGACGATTAGGAGGAGTCGCGAGAGGATGTTTTTAGAACGAGAAAAATCCCTCGACTCCTCGTTGGAGATTTGCAGGTCGTCCATAGCTAAGGGCCCTGAGGCGAAATCGGCCCTCCTAGTTCTGAGCCTCTGGCTATGCTTTTCAATCCTTCTCCTAAAGAGCAGGGCCGAAGGATGTAGCGCGGCTCTTTGGAGCCAGTAGCAGGCCAGGTGACATGAAGAAATTCATGTTAGCCCCAAAGCCAAGGAAAGATGTTCAAATAAACTTAATAAAGCCCAGCATAGGCTGCATAGCTGATGCGCTAATAATTCCAGGCTGAGGGAAATGTTCCAGGGCCTAGGCGCGCATCAAATTCATTATTAATTATTTATTACCCGTGGACAAGTAGGAAGTTGTCAGACATAAGATGACCCGGCATAAGGCACGCTGAGCAGGGCCAAGTAAAA
Organism: Helicocarpus griseus UAMH5409; assembly: GCA_002573585.1. Lineage (NCBI taxonomy): Eukaryota > Fungi > Ascomycota > Eurotiomycetes > Onygenales > Ajellomycetaceae > Helicocarpus > Helicocarpus griseus. The sequence goes on along the minus strand of PDNB01000135.1, from coordinate 65,477 downwards.
TTCCATGACAGCGATTTAACTTGAGGCGCCGAGGACTCGAACATTAAGAGTTCACTAGAGTCAACAGCCGTGCCGAGAAAATTCCCGTTCCTTGGTTTCTGGGTCAAGTGGATTCAGGTGTCGGAATAGCGTGAAGAACTCTGCGGGTAGTGGGCGCTGGGATTCGAATCCTGTTGTGTCTGACTCCGTGAAGAGTGAACTTGATTTCCCCCTGGCTTGTTTTTAGATACCATCACCTAGTTATATCCAGCCAACGACGGCGGTTATCGGGAGGAACAAGAAGCTCGTCGAAGCTTCCCTCGGCTATCTCGCTACGGACCTGCACTTGGAGGGATCAAACATGCGGGAGCCGTCAGGGGAGAAGCCGGGGACAAACCTTGCAGCAAAACTTTAAAAAGCGCATAGCGTGTGCATAGCTCGGCACTAACAACAACAAACATCTGCTTGGAGCCTTGATGCAGCGTGCAAATGCCAAAACAAGTTCACCAAGCCATGGGGCTGTGGCGAACAAACTTCATGGGCGCGTGTATTATTGTCTATTTTTGGATAATGATTTGGGAGAGTTGGCGAGGCCGGAGAATGGATGGATCAACGTGGAATAGCCGCGCAGTCCCTGCCAAAGCGTCAAAAATACGAAGCTAGGCGCGTTGGTGGCGCCGAATGGCGCGTGTTGCCAGCCATCACGTTTGAAATGGCCAAGATATATGTGAACTGTCAAGTGTGCTTCGTCGGATATGCTTATTCGGCGAACGAAAACATTACCTGTCCCAGCAGAGATGACGCTGAACAAGAGCAGCCTCTCTCCTCGTTTGCTGGATCTCCCGGTGGAAATCCTCTGCCTCATCATGAACCATCTTGGACCGGAGGACCTTGTCGCGCTCATTGAAGGTCGTATGGTTCTGGTCTCGGTCATCACAACCAAACACTGCTCGGCTCAAAATGCAGAAGGGATGACGATACTACAACTAATCGCTAGGAAGGAGAGACAGGAATGGATGGACATGCTTGTGTCTCGGTGCGCGAATCTATCACCCAGAAATCACTTGTATCAAACCCCGTTATTTCTCGCAGTCAAAGAGGGTAACGAGCCGGTAGTTGACATGTTTCTTGCTGCTGGTGCTCCGGTCTCCGTATATTCTGGCACTGAACATGACGATCGGCGCACCTCACCTCTAGTCGCCGCGGTTGAAGTAGGAAACTCTGCGATTATACAAATGCTCCTCGACAAGGGTGCCAACGTTGCCGAAGAGGATAGCGAGGGGGGTCAAGCGCTTTGGTACGCCGCACGACATGGGCACGCAGACGCCGTTCAGCTTCTTATTGAGAATGGCGCGGACATGGTAGATGCGGGAAAAAAATTCTGTTACTCCATTGTTTGCCGCCGTCTTCGGGTGCCATACCGAAGTCACCCAGGTGCTAATGAAGAACGGATACAACTTTTTGACAGCGGCTGTTAGGCTTCGAAGCTTTACATTTTGCCCGTTATCTCATGCAGTGGAGATGGGAGATATTTCAACCGTTAAAATTCTGCTTAATGGTAGTCCTTATTTCAATGGGTCCTCAGTAGATTGGATGAGTTTTGATCTAATGGGTCCCACATGCTTCCATATAGCAGCCGCGGGCGGACGGAGGCGATGTACTGACATGACGGAGTTTGCTACGAACGACGTGTACAGCAAACCTGCAACAAATTGGGCCTGGGAGCAATGGGAGGAGGATCGCTACGTTGCCATACTCGAATTACTGATTGCGATTCGCGAAAGGAGGAGACGTCTCCCAACCAACTTCAGATGAGGAAGGGGTCACGCCATTACACCTTGCCGCGATGCGGCCCGGCAAGAGGGCAGCTGAGTTGCTTCTCCACGCTGGTGCCGACATATATCGACAATCCCTTGCGGGAAAAACTCCGCTTGTGCTCGCCGCTATCACTGGCAACTATGACATACTCGTACTACTAGCTCGTCGACAGCAAGAGCTGCAAACTGTTTCAGAGAGTCCGGACTTGGTCGACAAATCAGATATCGAACTTCAGCCGGGTTTCCTGGGTTTAAGCTCCGTGGGAGAGCATGCATCGCGCACGTAAACCCGCGGTCGAGTGCAATATTTTCGCGTTAAGTGTATCCTACTTCAATGAGTGATTGTGAATTCAGATAGATGGAATCAATCACGAGCAAGGAGAGGATGTGTTGCGACAATTCGGGGGAAACAAGGACAGGTGTTGGCTGCGGCCATTGACAGCACGCACTGTTGGAGGATTTCGGTTATCCCCATATATTTTGCCGCCAATATCTTTCAGCACCCTTTTTCTAATGCACATCTTCAATGCCTCCAGCCAACTTTCCGCGTAGAAACGACAAATGGAGCCTGATTAGTACGCGTAGAAGGAGTGGGATGGGGTCATAATGTTCAAGTTTCTTGGTACTATTAGAGATAAAGGGAGCAGCAGCGGCCCCGGACAAAAGAGCTTTTCTGAGATGCCTCCACGGTAAGGTAATCTGTACAACACCACTTTCTTTTCCGCTTGTTCAAAAGATGCTTCACAATCGACACAATTTCTTCCATCCATGTACGAGTACAAGTACAAATGGTGTTGTCCTCGTTATGTGGCAGAACCAGCGCTTGCCCTGATATGGAACAGTGCCTTGGCGGTCAGCTAATCAGTGGCAATCACGCTTGGCGAGCTAACCCCGATATCAAACCCTATTTTGACGCTTCTCACAATCTCCAGATCTCAACTCTTCAACGCTGTCTCTTCTAACGAACCATTCCGGGGCAATCAGCATTACATCGTAATCACAGCAAAGGAGAACTAGCACGGAATGGATGTATCTGCTATTGACCACCAGTCATTTCGGAAAATATCACGTTTCAACAACTGTATCCACAGTCATACGTTGAAATCTGCTACTGCGGTATCGACAATCTGTTCTTGGCTCCCATATGCCACACAAAATGAAATATGTACAGCTGGTGGCCAGAAGCCAATAAATAACGAAGAATGGAAAAACTGGAAAGAAAAGAAAGATGAGAAAGAGAAGAGAATGTGTAGCGAAAGAAAGAAACGGCGGGATATATACAGAATCATTCCAGTAAAACCGACAAAAAGGGGTAAATATAAATCCCAAGAACAAAAAAGACGCAATGGTATATGAAGATTCAACCTCTCAGGGAATCTACCAATTTGACCAACCCCCTCTGTCGGGTGAGCATTGAACCCCAAGCCACTTTCCAACCCGGTCCTTAGCCGTGCGAGTGGTCAATATCCAAAGCTTGAGAATCTATTTTCAACTTGTCTTCGACAGCTGACGGAAGGATAATGAGACTGCACCGCTTGTTCAATTTACATCCCTCCAGCACGTAGAAAGCTATTGAGGTTGTTGAGCCGTACCGGGTGCAGCGGTAGCATTTTGAGCAGCACTGTCGTTTTGGTGAGCAGCAGTACCTTGAGCTGGGGTCTCACCATCCTCAGACGGAGTTTCTTCGAGAGGTGGTAGGACATAGTTTGCGCTCTTCCATGGCAGGACACGGTTGATATACATGGTATCAAGCTCCTCGAGTGTCCGACCTTTTCCTTCAATGACTCCGAAGAATACAGTCACCCCGCCGAGGAACAAGGCACCTGCAAAAACATAGCCGTACATAAAATCAATGTCACCGGTGATGAAGGGAGTGAAGAAGGCAATGAGGAAATTCCAAAGCCAATTCGATGCTGTGGCCATAGCCATGGCTCCAGCACGGTAGCGGGAAGGGTAGAGTTCGGAGATAATGGCCCAGACTATTGGACCCCAGGTAGAAGCATATCCCAAGATGAACAGACAGGCAAATGCAACCATAGCCTTTCCAGGTCCCGGGGTGAGCGAAGGATCGTCTCTGTTGAGTTTGAAATGTCCCAACGAAGCGAAAACGATGAAGCAGCAAAACATCCAGGTGGAACCGAATATCAAGGACTTGCGACGGCCAAAGTGCTCAATGTTGTACAGACCGAGGAATGTACACACAAAATTGACAGCGCCCAAGATCATCTGGGTAACATAGCTGTTGTCCAATCCAGCTCCCTTGAACACGGTCGTACCGTAGTAGAAGAAATAATTGGCACCTGTAAGCTGTTGGAAAGCTTGCAAAGCAATACCGAGAAGGATTCTATAGAGCATTCGCGGACCAGTAAAGATTTCCCACCAGGGGTTGTCCTTTGCGGCCATATCTTCCTCATATTTTTGATGAATTTCTTCCAGCTCCACGTGAAGCTGCCGGTGGTTATGCGGTACACCGTAAAAACGCATCATAGATCTCTTCGCTCGATCGACATGTCCCGTTCGATAGTCAAAGCGAGGAGACTCGGGGAAAAGAGAAATTCCAAGTCCCAATATCAATATCCAAATAAAGGTTATTCCGATCGTAATCCGCCAGGAGCCACTGTCAGGGCGACCCTCGGTGCCGTAATTGATGCAATTGGCAACGAAGATACCAAGGGTGATGAAAAGTTGATAGCAACTGTAAAAGTTAAAGTTAATTACCTAAAGTTCGTACTTGGCTGTTTCAAAAACGAAGTCAACTTACCTGATCATTGCACCACGGATATGCCGAGGAGCACTCTCACCCTGGTACAACGGAACCAGCAACGAAAGCGCGCCAACACCAAGGCCAGCAATCCAACGGCCGATAACCATCTGCCACCATTTGGGAGATTCTGAAGTCATTTGAACAATGATGCCAACGACGAGTACCCCACACCAAGTCGAAATTGACCACTTCCGTCCAAGCTTGTCAGCCACTGGAGCGGCAGCCAAGGCACCCATGAGCGTTCCGACCGAAAGCTACAAAACAATGGTTAGAACAATTGCTGCATTTGGAATGAAGAGTAGAATGGAATACATACCAAGGCGACAATCAAGCCAGCACGGACATTGCTGAAATAATATTCACCAGAAGGTTCACGCTCGCCAAATCGCTGCAAGAAATCTTGCATTTCCAAAATTCCAGATATTTGGCCGGTGTCGTATCCAAAGATGAAGCCGCCCATCGACACGAACAAACCCATAAAGAAAGAGCGCCATGTTAGCCACGAAATTGGCGTGTCGACTAAGCCACCACCCTCCTTTTCCTCATCGGTCCTCGAAGTGCGCCTCTCTAAAGCCGCCGAAGGGTGATACTTCAACCCAAACAGCTTCCCAAATTTCTCCTTCATATTGAAAATATATGTGGTGAAACTATGTGGTGAACTTGGTTAACTGCACTCTGAAGGGGGAGAAAAAGAGGGAGGGAAAAAGAGAGAGCGGGAATTCTCATCCCTTTAAAATAAGTGTCTTTCGGTCGCTTGTTCCCCACGGGACCTGTTCCACATAATATGGAAGATTCTTCGCGGAGTTGATTTTTTCTGGAAAAGTGCAAACTGCCGAGCAAAAACACTGGGTCTCTGTTTGATTCAATCATCTCGCGTCACATCTCCAAGTATCATCAAAGCGACTGCAAATTGTGCCAATCATTCCCTGGTTTTTTAGCTAAGAAACCCATGTAAAAATAAGCTTTTTGGCGCGTAATTGGCCACTGTTAGTGCGCTAGTGCGAGGGAATGACCCAGCTATGACCTCACTTGCATGTTGAAGGCGAAATCATCACTATAATAACGATCGGGCAAGACAGTTACCCCAAATGCTATTATCTGTAAAGTTGGGGGAATCTCAGTAACGCACGTTGCAATGTCGGGGATAGTTTCAGGGTTGGCATAATTGTTCGTACAGAGATGCTTTCCAAATTCCTGACGATCGGTGGCAACTCAGTGGAGTGTGATACTTGGGGGAACCCACAGATTTACATCACTTAATTGGCAATCCACAGCAGAAGGCCAGAAGCTGAAAAGGAGAATCCGTTTTCCCCCAGGGGCGTTTCACCACCGCACAGTCTGCACTTCTCCGGTATTTCGCCTCGATAACATCCCGAGATTTGTTAGCGAAGCCGGCCCAGAAAGCTCCGAACGGATCGGATAATAATTATTTCATGTGTTCGGGATCTCCTTGCGGAGATTCGACAGGAAAAAGTGCTGAGAGATAAAAAGCGAACAAGGGCCGATCGATCCGGAAAATGGTGACATTATTTTCCGTAAGGAAGCCAGTATCGGCCAAGCATCGAATGTCTTAGTTGAAACCCCCTGCGCACTTATGAGATAATCACAGTATGGATCGGTCCCGTTGTATGCCTGTTGCTGCTTCATAATTATAAAGAGATATACACGTCTTTGTAGTCGGTAGTCGGTAGCAGTTGTAGGCCGTGGGTGACCTGTGTACCGCCTAAGAAATCGATCGGCGGACAGCATAGTCCCGTCTCGGCGTCTCTCCATCGTCCCCTTGGAGTTTTCTAGAAGAATTCGTCTGGAGCAACGTTTCATACCGCTCCATGGGATGATGTCCAGGTGTTATTGGCGCCCCCACAGACGCATGCGGTCGGCCCCCGGCGCGGCTGATCCGAAAACAGCTAGTTAAGCGAGGCCCCGGCTGACTAAGCACAGATCTCCTTTGATTCTCGACAACTTCAACTTCAACTTCAATCAACAAACATACGGATAAAGGATGCTAAGGGCTTTTTAAAATTTATTAATTAGACATGAAGATTCTTGAGGCTTCGTATTCTGATATTTTTAAGAATCGCTTCTAGTATATACTGCTAATGAATTATATTTCCACGAAGAATTATCCAGAATCTTAATGGCCTCGTCCATTGATTGATTGAACAACAATGCCCAAGAGAAGCGCGACTTTTGAATAGTGTGTTACAATATAGCAGCGTCTACGGAGTACTTACATCTATTATTCTTTAATTTCGCATTCTTTATTCACTTGGTTGAGCTATTTGGCCAAGACCGTCATTAAAGCTTTGTTTAGATCGCATGGTCCGCATTTGGCCATGCCGCCCGTGCCATGCATACCATGCCATTTGCATGGCCTTGTTCCTTCTTTCCCTTTGGTGTTCAATAACGACACTAGTTCTGCCTTTTATGCGCTTCTCATGTTCGCGATTTCTCTACTCTCCATCCCCCGTTGAAATCCCTCTCCAAGTGTCAAACCAGCATGGATCCTAGTGAGAGTGTTTCAAAAACTACGATAGCAGACGAGCCTGCGCTGAAGACAAAATGGGCATCGCTGTTCTTTTTCACTACCAAAAGACACGTCGCGTTTCTCGTTCTGGGCTCACTCTTCACCGTGGGGGCAGGTGGTCTTGTTCCCGTGTTGGCATTACTGCTGGGAAGGATCTTCGATGCCTTTTCAAAATTTGGAGAGGGTTCCTTGACGACAGATAAGTTGATGCATGACATATCTGCTAATTGCATATATCTGCTCGCGCTGGGAATGATTATTTGGCTGCTTCAAACGGGACATTTTGCATTTTGGGTGGCCTTTGGGGAGCTCCAAGCCAAACAGGCGCGCGAAAAATGTTTTGTAGGCCTACTTAAACGGGGTATAGGCTGGTTTGAGATGAAAAAGGATGGTATATCAGCGCTCTTACCCCGTCTTCAAACGTAAGTACTCATGCATCAGCCCTTGACCATATTGAATCTGCTAATTCGGAGGCTAGACAGATTCGAGATCTTCAATTGGCTACTTCGCAGCCCTTGGGCTGTGTCTTACAGAAACTAATTACGTTTGCTACTGCACTGGCTTTAGCCCTTTACACCTCGTGGAGGCTGACACTCGTTACCCTCGCCTTGATACCTGTTTGCGCGGCAGTAGTTGCCATCATCTCTGCGAAAGCGCAGCCAAGTATACAAGCTTACGAAACGGAATTGACGCGTGCATCTAAGTTGGTCAGCAACTGTTTGACGAATATAGATGCGATCAAATATTTCAACGGACAGAAATTTGAAGCTCAGCAATATTCTACGAAGATTATATCCGCCTCACGCTGGTACCGAAATGAAAACTTTGCCCAAGCACTAGAAATTAGCTGCGTAAGGTTAATTATATTTGGGATGTTTGTCCAAGGATTTTGGTACGGGAATTACCTGGTTCGAGCCGGCAGTCTAACTCTCGCGGGGGTTGTGACGGCCTTTTGGGCATGTCTCCAAGCTACGCAAGCAATTGAGGATATCTTACCCCACGTCATTGTGCTTGAAAAAGGGCGTGCTTCAGCTTCGACCTTAAGAGAACTGGTCGAAAAAGCAAAAGCACATAAGCCAGTTGCTGATACGCCCGAAACCTTAGCACCCCAGTTCTGTGAAGGGGATATACAAATGAAAAATGTGAGACTTTGAATCTCCTCACCTAGATTCCCCCATGCAGATTAGCTGATCCATACTAATATTTCCAGGTCACTTTTGCATATCCATCGCGTCCTGATTGCTATGTGTTAAAGAATGCGTCCTTCTTTTTTCCAGCTGGAGAGACCACTTTTGTGGTTGGACGAAGTGGTTCTGGAAAAAGCACTCTTGCTAATCTCCTAATGCGATTTTATGCACCTGATAAGGGAGATATTATTATTGACAATACGCCGATTCAAAGTCTGAACATCGATTGGGTTCGGAACAACATCACCCTCGTCCAGCAACAGAGCTACCTATTTAATGAATCAGTGTTTAGGAACATCGCTTTCGGCTCAAGAGATTACAAGAATATCACCGAGAGCCAAATATCGTCCAGTCTCCACTTTGCCTCCCTCCATGAGACGGTCAGAAACCTACCAGATGGCTTAGGCACAGTTGTCGGGGTCGGTGGAAGTGCCTTTAGTGGTGGACAGCGTCAACGAGTCGCAATAGCTCGAGCTCGACTTCGGGATACTCCTATCTTAATCCTTGACGAATCGACAAGCGCGTTGGACTACACAAGTCGCTCTACAGTGATGGACGCCATTCGGGATTGGCGGAAGGGCAAGACGACTATCATAATTACACATGATATGTCTCAAATTAAGGATCAGGACTTCATGTACGTGTTGCATCAAGGCCAGGTTGCCCGCAAAGGGTATAGGCAGGCTTTGGAGCAACAGGCGAAAGATACATCTGGATCTGCTCTTTCAGCTGCCTTTGGTTTAGAGGATCCAGATTTTGATGACCAGAAACGGGCCGATAGGGGTTCGAATGCCAGATCGACAGACAAACCACTTGCATTGACCCCTCATCTGGAAAGAAGCGGGAGCCTAAGAAGCCTCCCATTGTCCCCCATATCTCCAAGCTTTCAGAACGCTCTATCCTTTCAAGCAATGACTCGCATTAATCAGGGCCTTCAAACATCGGCCACGTTAAGCTGCGATACTAGACCCATCCATCAATATGCCGAAACCGTGGCATCTGCTGGAAATATTGAGCTGAATAAACTTTCTCGCAACTACGAATCCAAAACCGACCTGGGACTCACGCCGTCTTCATCATGCTCTTGGAGCCGCGACTTCAACTCCGAATCCAGCGACTCTGTGCTTCACTATCGTAAGTCACCCAATAGGCAAAGAGGCTCAAGAGTCAAAAAGGGAAAGCCAAGTTATTTCTCGATCTGGAGGATATTGCTTACCGTTATACCGCATCTGACTCCACGCGGTAGGATTTTACTTGCTGGCGGGTTTATAGCTACTCTTATCCATGCGGCTGCAACCCCAAGTTTCGCCTTTTCGTTCGCTCAACTTCTAAGTTCATATTTCCTTCCTGGGAATCGTTCGCGTGTGGCGCTACAATGGTCTGTCACAATCATCGGTATATCTATCGTGAACACGGTGTCCTCTTTTGTTATGCATTTTCTTCTCGAATATTGCGGACAGGCTTGGATCAACTCTCTCCGTAGCGACGCAGTCAGACGAATCCTTGCCCAACCTAAAGAGTGGTTCGAGAGGGAGGAAAACCAAGCAGGCAGTCTGACAATGTGTTTGGACCGCAACGCGGAGGAAATGAGAAATCTGGTGGGGCGATTTGCAGGGTTCCTCTTCGTCGCGGCTGTTATAATCATCATGTGTATTGTATGGGGATTCGCAGTGTGCTGGAAGCTGACCCTGGTCGGGCTTGCGTGCGCTCCGGTTGTCTATTCCATCACGAGAGCATTCGAGGAAACCGGTAGTAAATGGGAAAAGAGGTGTAACGATTCGGGTGAAGTGCTCGGGGGAATATTTTCAGAAACGTTTCTCGATATCAAAACCGTCCGTGCATTAACGCTTGAGTTTCACTTCCATAGAAAGCTGGATAGAGTGAACATGCAGACGCTTAAACTGGGACTCAAAAGAGCCTGTTATTCGGGCTTCTTCTTTGGACTGTCCAACTCCTCGATCATTTTTGTTTACAGTATGTTCTCATAACATAGCATTTACTTGCAATTTCAGTGCTAATATTGGAGATAGCTCTAGTTTTCTACTACGGCGCAGTTCTTGCATCCTCCCTGGAATATTCGACAAAGGACATATTGACGGTGTTCTCAATCCTTCTTTTCAGCTTGTCGAACGTCAATGCTGCATTGGAATTTGGTATGTGATCCCCGATGCTTATTATCCGTAGTTCACATTGTACTGACTACCCAATCCCAGTCCCCCAAATCAGCTCATCCCTAGATACCGCCTCACGAGTCCTGCGACTAGCAACACTTCCAGCTACTTACTCCCACGAGGATAAAGGTAGCATAAAGATTACCAACCCAAACCCCCTAAAATTCGCAAACGTGAACTTTACCTACCCTTCCCGCCCCAATCAACAAGTCCTCAAAGGCCTATCCCTAACAATCCCTGCCAACTCCTGCACCGCAATCGTCGGCCCGTCGGGCTCCGGTAAATCGACCATCGCCTCCCTCATCACAGCCCTATACCCTCCAACCCCATCACCGTCCCTCTACGGTTCCCCAAGCACAATCACCCTAAACGGCCATGACATCAACCACCTCCATACCCCAACCCTGCGCAGCCTAATCTCCATCGTCCCCCAACAACCCACACTCTTCCCCACCACGATCGCCGCAAATATCAGCTACGGCCTGCACGACCCTTCCTCACCACTTGCCACGCCCGAAAACATCCGCCTAGCCGCCCAAGCAGCCGGAATCGACGAGTACATCTCCTCGCTGCCGGCGGGCTACGACACGGTAGTTAGCGACGGCGGTCTGAACATGTCTGGCGGACAGGCACAGCGATTGGCAATCGCGCGCGCACTCGTGCGGAAGCCGCGCATCTTGATTCTTGACGAGGCTACGTCGAACCTTGATGGGCACAGCATGGAGCAAATTCGGCGGACGGTGATGGGGTTGGTGAGGATGGGAGGCATGGCGGTAGTTATTATTACGCATGCGGTGGAGATGATGGAGATTGCGGATAAGGTTGTGGTGGTGGATGGCGGGAGGGTGGTTGAGGAGGGGGCTTATGGGGAGTTGATGTCGAAGAGAGGGGGAAGGTTGAGGGCAATGATTCGGAGGGAGGAGAGGACGGGGATTGGGTCATAGTTGAGGTACATAAGTTGTTCATCTGTTCCTTTCTCTCGCTGCCTTTCAATGGGCTGGTTGGCATACATCGTAGTCTAATGTAATAGTCATGTTTTTTTTTTTTTTTCCCAATGGATATAGAACAGGAAATGGTGATGATATCTCGCACAAAACCAATAATGAATACTACTTCTTTCCGACAATTGGATGCTCCGACCAGGGTATACTATAAACTGCTCTGCGGGCATCAAAGCCCAGTCAGCGTTCACTGTCCAGAAATAGAATCATGACGCTATCCAAGAAGATCAGCAGGCTAACGGCCGCTCTAAGCGCCCATCGTTTTCCCTTGCGCATAACTAGTGGCGGAGACAAGACTCCCAAACCAGCGTAGTGCCAGCCCTACAACATCGAGGAAGGGGGCTGTAACCCCAGTTAGTAATAGCAGAGCGGCTAATTTCTCATATTTTGAACAGGGCCTTATCAAAGGTACATGTACATACAGTACAAAGCCCCGGGCAAAGAACACCTCGACAACCAAGACGTAGTAATAAATATATTATTGCGTATAAAACGGCAGCAATTTGGCCAGTCGGTGTCAGGAGGCGTGTTTGACATTGTCTAAGGTATCACGGTCAATGTCATCGTTGTGACACCCAACGCACCTGCTGTTCTGTATCATCCATTTGTATATCAACAGCAGCAAGGATCGCGTATTGGTTTGAACGGGTTTTATTCCCTAGAGATTGAGTATGTACATGCACATGTATGTATTCAGGTGGGCAGCCGTCAAGCCCCCTATGACCGAATCCGTCGAGTCTCAAGCCTTTGCCAATCGATAAAGGTTGGGTAGAGGCCTGCATATCAGCCATGCGTGTACGGAGTATCCGTATGTATTATTGATTTCCCATAATTCTCTTTGTATTGTCATATCCAGGGTCGTCCGATTGGATAGGCGGGAGGAGGCTTGCATGCAGGACGAGCAACACCAACACCCCCTATGTTTGGTTTCAGGGGAGCCTTCGGGAGACACGAACAGAACAGTTAGACAGGTCCGGATTTCATGCCTGAGTCAGTAATTCGATTTCGGCGAGTTTACTGGTTTTGTTCGCAGAGTACGGAGTAGTATGTCCCGGGAATACATGGAGATGCGGTTATTGCTGGGCGGCTTGGAGGTTGTCGAGTCGCGGAAGGCGGTTAGCGAGGATGCGAAAGTATATAAGCAGTCAGCCAGCGGTATCACCAATCAGTCACCGTGATGTCAGCCATTACAGAGTAGTGAGTTGGGGAGAATCCATTATTGATACTGTTGTTGTTAGTTGGGGGTTTAATGGAGGCTCCGGGGGCTGACCACGCCAAGCAGCCGCTGCCTCACACTGCTAGCGGTGACTAGCGGGCCCACGCAAACTCAGCCCTGACAGACAACTACTTGACATCTTCTTCTGGACTCCGTGTTTCACAACCACAACCACCACCACTACCTCCTCTTCATCCTCCATCTTTCTTTCATTGCTTCATCGTCCTTCATTACCAACTCTGTCTGTCTGTCTGTCTGTCGTTCTTACTGCAGCCTTTCCGGGCCAATCGACAAAAGTCTCCGCAACTCTCCCTCCTTCGACTGCCTGTTGCACGGATCCCTCAACCCCATGCACTCAGCCACAGGACGCTACTAGACGCTGACATCCCCCCGGAAAGACGATATCCCCATCAACTGCCATTCTTTCGAATACAGTCGTTTCTCCTCGTTCCGTTGGTGCCATGTCGCTGTAAAGAAACACCCCGCCAGAACCTACCGCCATGTTTCTCCCCCAGCCTAACAGTCCTCGTCTCCCTCTCCAAAAACGGGACGATGATGAAAGTGATAATGAAAAGAGAATCCCAATCATTGTAAGCAATCACACAGCTCTGTCGTGCCATTAATATCCTGCTGCGTCTTTGACTGACAATTGGTATCTGTCCCCGTCTTCACAGGTTGTTATCGCCCTCCTTGTTGCAATCATCGTCGGTCTCACAATCTACTATGGCCTCCGGACGCTTCGTTTCCGAAACGCAGAGCCTATATTCATTCCTACTCAGTATCTAAAAAACAAATGGCGGAATTGGTTGCCCAAAACCGTCTATGGCCAAGTCCCCGATAGCCTTCCAGCAACCCGCCAGACTCGCGTCAATCGTAGAGAAGATACCTCTTATGCCGGCGCCGGGCCAGACGATGCCGGCATTGACCGTAACACCTCGGTTCGTTCAGTGATGACTCTACCCATGTACTCCCCAATCCCCAAACCGGAAGAACAAGTCATTGGCAGAGAAGGCGAGCGTGCCGGCATGGATGTCGTGGTGGAGTTTCCCGAAACAGCAGACGAGGAAGAGGCCCGCAGGGAAGAGCAGATGGAATCCTTGTATCAGATCAGGCTAGCCAGGAGAGCGGAAATTGCAGAGCGGGAACGACGAAGGCAAGAACGAAGGGAAGCACGAGAACGCGGCGACTGGGCCCGGTTAGAAGAGTTACGGCGCGAGAGTCGTGCTAGAAATCGGGGAGACAGTCTGAGTCCAAATGGCAGCAATACAAATCTCAGTGCCGCAACGCTGATCGCTGAACATCAGTCTCGTGGTAGGGAAAGGCGGGTAGCGAGTGTTACCTATGGGGAAGTGGGCCATGTTCGACACGATGGAACCAGATTACGTGCCAGTTCCCATGAATCCGACTCGAGTCCGCTTCTCGATGGTGCTTCGAGTATGGGAACCACTGGCAACCACTCGACATCCAGTTTATCAGGAAGACACCAGCGTGCAACATCAGGCTCATCGTCTGTATTTTCAAATGGTAGTAACCAATCGGACACCCCTAGAGGATCTTTCACTGCAACCGAAGCGGATATCGGGGATTCGAATATACCGCAGCCTCCACAGTATGACCAGTTGGACTGGGGGGAGGCTCCCGAATATCAGAGTTCTGTCGTTGAAAGAGGACGTGGACCCCAACTCCCCCCGGTTATAGGAGTTCCTAGTATTGAAATAGAGGTCCCAACCCCTGGAAACAGTGCCCCTGTTACCCCAGTGTCACCCATACCACGCCAGTCCTGAGAATCTCGTCAATCATTAGCCAGTTAATCTATCCTCTCCCTGCCAGCTATTTGATCATATCTTCGCTGCTGCTGTCCTTTATCCTGCGTCCATTACAACGGCATTTGTTATTTTCATTCGCGCATGATTGAAAGATTTCACGACTACCTGCTTTTCGACAATGTATTAAATACTTTGATCAGTCTCTTCCCATATATGCTCTCGAGTCCAGCCTTTGCCGTTCAACTTCTTACTCCCCTTTTGCCCGTTGGGAATCGTTGGCCTGCAAGAGAAATGGGAAATCCGGACATGAACAACCCGGACATGATCAACTTATATCTCAGTTGTATTCAAGTCACCATATGCCACATTTCCTTGATTGGCTTCCGCCCTTCTTTTCCGTCACCAATACGCACTCTCCCATCCCTTTCCTGTCTCCTTATACCCGAATCACATTTTCCCCTAGAGCCCGCAGATACGGATGGTCTCCTTCTCCGCAGTACCATCTCTTGTTGTTGCTGTTTGTTTTCTTTCTCTTAATTTATTATATCGGGACTATCGAAAACAATAATCTGTATAAAGCATGGAGTTTTGAGCCGGTTCTTTTTGGTCATTGGCAATACATGCATGCATGTATCTACACGCCAGGCACGTACATAAAGCTGTTTGATCTATCTATCTTTCTGGTCTTTTTGGGTGGCATCTCAGCGTGATTCATCTATTTTATATTATTGGATTGTTTGCCGCAGGGAATATTTTCAATTACAGATACTTTTTTGGTTACATATCTCTCTCTCTCTCTCTCTTTTCTTTTTCATTTTTTCAGGAACAGGTCCATCCATCCAGGTTCCCTTGAACGGGAGTTTCCGTCTCGCCGTGCTTACATAACCCACCGTTCGTCTAGCCCCCTTCAAGGCTCCCTTAGCGTGTCACAGCCGCTATTTATATCAACCCGTCCATGGGTTGGACGTCAATCCTCCGCAGCTCGGCTCAACCGTTACCCACACCGCTTCATCCGGTACACCGTACCACCATCATCACATCATGTGCCAGTGCTGATCCGCCCATCTTATCAGCGTCAATACGACATCAATCCGCAATGCCAATTGCAAATATCTTTCAAAATACGGACTTGTAGGCGAACTTCAAAATCACTCATCACAGTGAACTCCAGCCTCCTCCAGTCTTCAAGTTAGTATTACAGCTTCGCAAAGGCGGGCTACAAACCTGAACTCTACTGCAATGCCAGTGACGAATCCCTACTACACGTTCCCGCCCGACGCTCCCACAAACGCCTATGATCACTACCACAATCGGTCCGACAGATCACCCCCGCCACGGCCCCGTTTACCTTCTTATCGGCGCCGTGGCCTCACCCATCCTCTCCCAGATTGGGTTGACTCGCCCTTTGCCGACCCGTGGGCAAAAACGGATCCGCAAACACAATGTACGCTGTACACCAGAATCCCGCCGGAAATCCGGTTTTTGATATTTGAAGCTCTGCTTGGCAATCGAGTGCTGCATATGTATAGTACGTCTGGTTTTGGCATGAGCGCTAGTTTTCCAACCGGTGATGGTTAAGATTAACCATTCCCGGTCCTTTTACAGACGGGGCACAACCTTTTTAACATCAATTATAAGGGCATCATGTACGAAAATCTTGTCGACAGAACGATGTGAAGTGGGCGACCAAATTCTGGGACACAGAAAACACAGGCCTCCCTGAAGTCGGATTTGTCGATTGTCAGTGTGCTCAAGGAGCAGGGATCGGTACAAGCGTGGGGATTCTAAGGACGTGTAGAAGAATGTCAGTGTTTCCCTTCCCAATCGCATCACTCCTTTTTTAAGTGACGCTTATCGCTACTGACTAGCACCCTTTTCTAAATATACTCTGACACTAGATATTCCGACTGCATTTCCATCCTTTACACGCGAAACACCTTCAATTTCGGAAACATAAACGACATCTTGAGCGTCTGGGCCTACCCGAATGAACACCCCAAACGCTTTCGGTCCATCGCCTCCATTGAAACAAAATTGACTGCCACCCGATTTGCCTCGTCCACGCCCACATACATATCAAAATTCCGCTACGACGAGTGCTTATCTTTCTTTTACCCTGTCTCTTCACTGAAGGTGCTCCGTCTCTTCATAGAGTTTCTCCCTCCACTCAATGACCCGTACGATACCCAGCACCAACAACACCAACAACAAGAAGGACAAGGCGGTACCTTGGAAGAGTTCTGGCTCACGCCCATAGACAATTTAGTCAGGCATTTGGGGGGCTCATCGCTGGAGGAAGCCGAATTTGTGATCGCGGGCTCGTGCTTTGATATCTTGTTTAGTGCCGTCAAAGAGGACGAAATCGTCTGCAATGAGCTGCGGGGTGGGAAGCGGTATCGGAGAAGGCTGGAGGGGGTGCGGCCTGGTTTGGAGTATTGGATTTCGTGTCCGGGGGAAAAGACGAGCGCGGAAAATTAGGCTCTCCCTGCGGTTCGTTAGTTATACGCGTGACAATGACCAGTCATGGCCCGATCCTAAGGGAATGAGTTTACGTGACTTTCTCCCCCATGGGCGTTCGAGCAGAGTCAAAAAGGTCTTGTCGGCAAGTTACTTTTTGGTATTCTGCTGATATCTATGCGGTTCTCGCGAAAATTATATACGCTAAATTGGGATGCGGACTACTCCAGGCAGATATTGGGTATGGATGAGATAGTAGATACACTTAACATCAATGGCGCAAACTGGCATATCCTTCTTTTTTGGCGTTTTATGGATATGCATCGGCCGCGAGAGAATATTACAATGATGATTTGTGATTCCCTTTCAGACTTCCTAATCGCCATTTCCGCTTTTTATATGTCAACAGTAACGGGTACAGAGTCATTGTTTTCAATGGCAGCGAAGCGAATTGCAACCTGTTTGTTGCCTACCATTTGCATTGACTTTGGATGTTAGCAGTCTCAAAGCGTTGCTCCGCATTCGGCCCGAACCTTGCTAAATGAGGAACCAGCCTTCCCCAAATGTCTCCTCCATGCGCCTATAATCTTGACATCTCCCCCATTTCATCTCTCGAGGACCTCATGCGATCAAGTTGCGAATTCATGAACGGGTATTCTATTTCGTATACAACACAATTTCTAAAATGCGTAAAATCCGATCTCAGACGGTAGGAAAATGATTTCCATCCTACATACATGTATATACAAAGCACCCACACTCATTCCTCCTTCTTCTCCTCCCCTTTCCCCTTCCCCTTCCTATCCCACCCCACCACATCCGTCCCAAACAACCAATCCAACACTCCCACACTCGCCCCATAATTCACCCGAAACTTCTCATGGTGCAAGTCATGCCTGCGCGCCCCCGCAAAGTCATAACCGCTATGCACGCTCGCCGTCTCCAACAGCATCGCCGTCAGAAACAGGGCAAAGGACAAAATATGCGCCCGCCGCAGCGCCAAGGGTAGCACGATAGGCATCACGTTGGCCAGCAAATGCTCGACGGGGTGCGCATATTGCGCTGCTAATGCCATGGGTGTGGTGAAGCTGTGGTGCTGCTTGTGGATGTGGCGGTAGAGGAGGGGGTGGTGGAGGGCGCGGTGGATGGTGTAGAAGAGGGCTTCGCGGGTGACGAGGGCGTAGAGGAAGTCGGAGAGGATTTCGCGCATGGTGGGTAGGTGGGAAGGGATGGTGAAGAGGGTCAGTTTGTAGTTTGTGAAGTGGAGGAGGACGAGGTGGAGGAGGGTAGAGGAGAGGTTGGCGGTTGCGACCGTGCGGAAGCAGAGGAGGATTGCGGTGCGGGAGGGTTGGGAGCGGGAGGATTGGAGTTTGTGGGTTTGCGAGAAGGAGGGGTAGAGGAGGTCGAGGAGGAGGTAGAGCGTGCTGATGAGCCAGAAGCCGAGGAGTTGGGAGAGGATTGCTACTGTTATTTCGATTGCGCCGGGGGGGTAGGTTGTTGTTATGGCGGACCAGTGGGTGGTGAGGGTGGTGAGGAGGGGCATGGTTTGGGACGCGAGCGGAGGGCTCTGTGTCTTCCCTATGATATCTGGGTGGCGCAATTGAATTAGGAAGTTCGTATAGCTGATTCAGTAGACGGTGGTATATAGTATAGTCTGGCAATATGGGTGGTTTAAGGCATAGAATTAAAAGTTAAGCTGACTGATATATCTCAACATAGATCTATATATTTTTGAACAAAAGAAAATAAAGCAGAAAAGACGAGACCACTCTCAGACTCTGAGAGTGAGGGGTAACAACAGCCTTATATAGCCATGGCTGGGTGGTATTCTCCATTTCCCCAGAAAATGGAGCCGAAAAGAAGCTTTTCGGGCTTGTTCGGGGATTCTGAGAAGCACATGAAAATGGCCGGGGTAGATGAGACCGGCATACACCGTAGGCTCAATTATAGTTCCATTGCTGGCATTTGTACAAGTGCAGGACAACAACAGCACGTTTGAGAAGATAATGCCATGGCTGAGGATGGGATACGAAGAGCTATCTGAAGAGAATGATATGTATATAAAATGAGGATGAGGATGAGATATGCCTGAGATGTTGCCATGGATGGATTCCGCTGCCAAGAGATTAGTCAGCAACCAGTTGATCAGGACGCCAGATCGCGTTGGATCGCGTTCATTATTTTCCATCATTATGTCCAGCAAACGCCGTTCAAACACAGCATGTTCAGTCCTTTTGTTGTCCTATCCTCAGCGGAGGAGGATCTGCTAAGCAGAGGTATCCCGCTCGTGGAGTACGGGGAACTTCTAGACGTCCGCTTCGGGTATCCCGCCTGCGTGCAGGTGAGCCCAAACCACCACCATCCCTTGAAAAATAAAGAAGAAGTAACAATTTTTTAGACCGTAAAATGGGCAATCCCCGACTCGCAGCTCTCAGAAGCCTCTTCAATTCTTCTTAAACACAACATCTCTGTAGTTGGCCCATCAGAGCTGCAGGTTAGCTTGCAGGGGGACTGGGAAGCGGTGGGAATCATGCACCACCACGCGAACATGCGTGTTCACCTTGTACCGCTCTCATAAAACTTCTCTCTCTTGATGGCTGCTCTAAGAAATTGTCTTCTATCGGCCAAAAGGGGGAAATACTCGTCCCGGATCCAAAGCCCTATCTCATTTCTTTGCTTAGGAAGGTTGTGCGTCTGCCGTTGGGGATGCCTGAGAGGCGTGTCATTTCTACCAGAATCTCAATATTTGTGGGATACTATATATTCCCGCTATTACCCAAAGATGTAGACGAGGAGAACGAGACCGAAGAGCATTTTCAGGAGCGTGTTAATAAAGCACCATCTCATGTGCGCCAGTGGGATTGGAAGCTGGAAGAAGGGAAGTATCTTCTTATTACAGAAAAAATCATTCAAGATGCCAGCTACATCAACCTTATAACGGAATGGTCGTCTGATTCTCTGTACTATATTAGGTTATGTTATCTTCCTGACGAATACACCGCTTCATTCAGAGGGAGGTAGATCATCTACACCCAAGTCCCTACAGGATTGAACTGCTTGGAAATCGTCTGGCCGCAAGGTACTTTTCACCAAGTCGTATATGTCAGGATCCGGTTGCTGGCTTAGCAATTTCAGACCAGGTAGCATCGACTCTTTCGGCTTCTCGGGGTATTTCGTCAAATCGATCATCATCTTGTGTCCCTTCAGCCACATAAGGGTCACCTTTAAATCCGCAAAGTCATTGTTAGCTTTTGCCACGCTCATGGGCCGCGTGGATTTAGCAATAAACATCTATCGTTTCAACTTGGTCAGCACAAGGACGCTCGGATGAACGATCGGAACTAGCTTCCATCAACACGGATAGAAACGCAAGCAACTCTTGATCGGAATTTTACCTTTTCTGTTCAGACGGCCACTCTCAACTTCGCTAGGATTTATGTGCATCAGAGGGACATTGTTGGGATCCGGAAGCTTCAGTTGCGCATCCGCACCTCCTCGCAGAAGCTCTATGACGACTTAATTGACCCTTCAATTTGCGTCTCGTTAGTCATGCGATACGCTTGCGTTAACAAGTCTTACGAACTCAGCAGTCCAAGTTCCAACTTGTTTCTATGGCTGACGGACAACCTTTTGTCAGCCGCCAGCAAAATCTCCCTGATTCTGTGTGGATCCTCCCCCACGAGAGCATCGACATCCTTTTTTTTCGACGTTGGTTAGTTGTCATCGTCTTGGTGATAGTTATTGAATAGTCCAACTTACTGTTGTTGTCCGAGTACCGCCCAAAAGGGAGAAGTCATATCCGCCCAAAAAGCCGTGTCTCTTGTTGGCCATGTCCAGCACGTTATTAACGGCTACCACAGCCATGTCGAGCTTTAGGTTGTGGTGTCTGTTCCATTTTGAGTTTTGCTCAATCCGTTGTTATGTTGCGAAGTGTCAAAGCGGTGCAAGTAATGGTTCGTGAGTTTCCGAAGTTGGAGGTTTGGACTGGGAGTGAATACCCCGACAAACCTTAGGTCAGCTGTTTAAACCTTGTTTGTTCCAAAATTCCATGCCCATAAACTCTTGTGTTTCATTTGGGAAGCACAAACTCAGATGGCACGAGACACTCTGTAAGGACGATGGATGGGGCTGGGTTCAACGTTCTAGAATTATCAGATTGATAATACAGGTAGAGTTGCGAGGACCTCCTTCGATGAAAGGGATAAAACGTGCAGTGTATCTCAAAGACCACACTGACTACTTCTGATATCTCTTTCAGCGAGGGGATTTGGGATCAAGGTATGTTTGTAAAACTAAGTACATGTACATCAGCACTGGTCTGCAACGGTTTCCGGTCTAAGTTCTAGAATTTCGCGATCCCGTCCTGTCCACGTCCGCCCCAGGTCAAGAAATAAGATGACTAACTATTTGATATGAAGGTAGAAGTTTGGGAAAATAAAAGAAGCTGGCCCAAGCCGCCTCCGTTCTTGTTATACAGCAGCGAGGTTTTCCTCCTCCCAATGGTCCACCCAGTTTGAGCGCGCTACGCCACAATTGATACACCAATACTCCTGATATGAGTCATCAATGCCCCTCGCCATGAAGCATCACAGACAGGGCAAATGAAATACTTCGCTATAAACTTGAAAAGCCGGCCAACATGGGACGCAAATTCCGGGAGTTCTAGATGAACATGCACAAACTCCTTGTCTTCGAGAAGCCTTCCCATGTGGACAAATAGCCGAGCCACCACCTCGCCGAATCCTTGTTTACAGGGGGGCGTGGAGGAGTAGACCTTCTGGATGACAAGGTGGAAGTCATCTAATCCCCAAGGGAAATTGTTAAGCAAATAGAAGAGCTACTTAACTGATTTACCAGTGATTGCACATTGTATCTTTCGGCGATATCGAACACTTTGGTATGCAGAGATATCGCCGCATAATCTTTCGGATCCAATCCTTCATGGCGGTAACAGAGTGTGTACATAAATTCCACTATGACTTCGAAGGCTTGAGGTTCACCTTTAAGCTCAATTACTTGAGCTTTTGCTTCCTAATGTGAGTACTATTAGCGTCTGTTCGCAGAGATATGGAGATAATCAATGGACGTGACAGAGCAAGGAAATCTTCCATTTCCCGAGAAACATGCGAGAAAAGACGTCAGAATGGGCACTCAGGACAAGTTCGTGTACCCTGAGCTTCTTTTCGCTCACCTTAGGGTGATGTCGGAGAATTTGCTATCCTCATAGCGCCTGAAGGATATTTTTAGGTTAGAATATATTATAACAAGGCTTGATCTTAACAAGGGAAGCTTGCTTTACGACGCTTTGCGAGAAAAGCCGAAAAACTGCACCCGTAGGACTGTCATCCTTCAGCGCGTCCATGTCGTATAGCCGTAAGGTCGGTTGCGAAGATGCGTTTCAGCTATTGGCGGCTTTGTTTTGCTGTAGCTGCTCGATTGCTTTTAAAAAGGTGGTGTAGTGAGGGCAAAGCTTAGAGGTAGATGTTGTCTCGAGGAGTTGCTTAGTTCATGGAATTGATGAGAGATCACAAGTGACTGCTAGACTAGTAGACGGCAGCTGACCAATCTCACTTTATTTCTTTTAGGAGCTCTTGTCACTTAAGAGCCACCAATCCAATAATAGACCACCAGGCGATGGTTGTTTGTCAGCTTTGAGGCCCGTTGCAGCTTGCCGGTTCCGACGCAGAGTAGTGGATCGGGCCGAATGGACACTGGGCCCTGGCAACCCCCACTTGCCGGTAGGCTCCGGCTACTGCGAGCCCACTGGCCAGCTTCCCAGATTCGCCAACCTCTCGATGTGAAGACTACTTTCGACTTTCAAGACTCTACCTTCCCTTACTACCCATCAACTGAAATTAGTCACATGCTTAAATAAAAGCCAGCTCACTCAAGTGCTCTAATTATCCTACTAGTAGTGTGACAGCTCGGATTATACTCACAACTCATCTAACAACTTCAAAATTGGCATTCTTTAATTCAACCTCGTTCAGTGTATTTCATCAAGACACTAACTTTACTGTTTTATCGGATTAAGCATAAAAATTCCTTAGGCAGATACACTTGTAAAAATAAAAATAAAAAATAAAAAAACCCGGCAAGCTATATCAAGCACAGTGAATGATGAGTGCCCCAGGAATAATCCATCTGATTAGGTATTATGAAGTAGTCTGCAATACCATATCATAGGAGTTTCTTAAATATTTAGTGATTCCGCGCAGAGAGTGCCAGCCCGCAATTTACACAGGAATAATCTTTAGGGGATTTAAGTGCTGCCGTCCAGGATGTATCACAATCGGGACACTTGTATTCCTGCATCTTTAAAATGTCAAGTTGACCAAACTCTGTCCAAAAATTTCTGACATTGTCAAGAATAGGTAGAAAATTCCCATTCTTCAGCAGTGATTCGGTATGGCGTCGGGCCATCTGAGCTATCAGACTACAAAGTGTTCGATCGTCGCCACTAGACGTAGTTTGATAGATCTCCTTGATGGCACAGCGCAGGTTGTTTATGTTCTTGTTAAGATTTTCAAAATTGAAGAAGGGTATTTTAGCAAGCCTCTTTAGTTCTGGCACTTTGTTCTGTCAGCAAGCTGGAACACTTTGATATGCAAAGATATATCATCATAATCTTTTGCCTTTTGCTGTCCAGCCGGGTAACGAAAGCTGTACATAAACTCTACCAAAGCCTTAACAGCACGAGGATCTTCTTCGGGTGGAAATTGTATTACATCGAGTTTCTATAGCTGTGAAATTAGTATAACCTCACTGAGGCTCTCCGTATGTGAACAATTTAGCAGAAAAATCAGGTACTACAAGCATACCTTTCCGTCACCAAGAAGCGCGTCACAAAAAACTTCGGAATGCATGCACAGAATGACTTTGTTAACCTTGAACTCCTCTCTGGTAAAGGTTCGCAGAGTGACGTCGTAAAATTCAGAACCCATACAGTATCTGAAAAGTGGTTTAAATTAGAAATACCGCTCAGAAACTTGGAGTGAGTAACATTGAAGTTTAGTGTCGTAGACTGATTTTCTAGTCTGGTAGCTAGAGCCTTGATTGAAGTCATTGAAGCCGAAGCTCATATCCATGGGTGGACCGTAGTCGCCGTGTGTAGCGCATGTTTGGTTGAATCCGGAATTTAGAATTTCAGTATAATAACTTGATTTCTTTCAAACTCGAGCAACGTAAGTTCTGAGTATTAGAGCGGCTCGCAACTCGACTTTTCGAGGGGTCGCTTGTTTCTTTATATAAGTAGTATCTATGCGTTCTCAGGTGTCATTCCCATTGTTAGAGAAAGGCATTTATTTCGTGACAGTTGACGAATCCCCAAATTGGGCTACCTCCGAGTTGGAGGTTTCAAGGCTTTCACACAAAGTATAAAGACAAAGCAACTTGAAACTTCTTTGTGGCCTTTGAGAACATATGATCTTTCCTCTTTGATTTGTTCAGCAGATGCTGCTCCTCATGCCTGTCCTTACCAACGCCAGGTATTGTTGGCGGTTAGGTTACAACGTATAATAAATCTTGTTTTAGAACAGATGAAACTACCACTTGCAGTTCCACATTGAAAGAAATTGTAAAGTATGTGTAACCATACTTTCTTCTTAGCTGTTCTTTGAACTGACTCCTCAGGCTCTTCCTGTGTTGGTGTCTGATATGCCGTAGAAGCAAAGTCCAACAACAGCAGCACTAATGTTCTTTTCATTTGTCTGCTAATTTTGATAGTCAGTCCCTTTCCTACGTGCCTTTTTGGGTATTAGTTACTATATCAGTTATTAAATTCAAAGAACTTGAAGCGGCAATGAAGTCAAAAAAAAACAACACTGGCCTTTGGTACTAGACAAGGAACAGGATGAAGTGGCGACCCTGATTGCTGATAGACTCCAGCCAACTTCTTAGAATTCCCAACTCATCTTGAGGACTTCTGGTGACTCTTAAGACATTCATTACTAGTAGTATTTCTTCCCTACTACCAATCCAAAAGAAACAAATTATTTAGAAAGGACACCGACACCAGTAACGCTCATGACCTGCCCATGATTTCATCGCTTACATTTCTCCATAATGAGCAATGACCATCGAGTCAGAAAGGAAACTAAAGGATGTTTGGGTGTTTCGGGCACCGGTTCTCGGTTCAGAGCTTGATGGGGATCGGCCCGAATCGTCCCCACTTGCCGATAGACTCGGCCAATGTGCAGGTTCCCGACCTCATAATGTTCAAGCACTTCGAGACCAAGAACACTCTATGGGCTCGAGTAAACGGTTGAGCTAAATAAATTCAAAAGAGAAGAATTATAGCCTTGCTCTGTTTACTCGCCTCATCAGTGATTGTTGTCTAGTACTTAGTGCCCTACCCACACTGATCTTGCCAGCTTTTTGTTTTCTCCGCATCGTTTACTTGCACATCTTAAGGACTCCGTGAGGTTACTCTATTTGCCTACACGGATACCGCGCGATTATTAAATACGCTTCTTCCTTCAAAATCATCTCAGCAACAACCACAATTGAACCAAGGTCGTTGTCGCTCGTCAAGAAATTCCCACAAGGGGATAGTTAGTACTTCAAACCAATCAATTTCAACGTATGTGTTGTGTCAGTTCGGCTCCCAAACTTATGAAATTTAATTAACCGACTGGCTTTTATATATATGACTATGCATGTGTCTGCTCTCTTTTAGTTTCAGTTATTACCGGTGGGAAATCGAAACGCTCGGAGACCTAAGCTGTCTACCCTCCCAAGCTTCACTAGTATTGTAATAAATAAAAAAGCCTCATATTGAACTGCCCAGACTTGCATTACTAGAGCCTAAGAGTAAAAGTATTATCGCCTTCCCACTCGCCACCTCTTACCCAATTCGAGGACTCACAATTGCGGCAGAGATGGTCCATCCAACCTGAGGAGTCAGCCGCCAGTCATTCGCACCCACAATCCCCACAGCGACATGCTCTCACCGTTTCTCTGAGAAGCTGAATGACATCTGCCGCAAATCCAGGAATTTCAGAAAGAACATCCATAAACTCTCGTCATTGCTAATTATCTCTCCAATGTAACATCGAGCGATTTGAACAACCAGATCACGAAGCCCTCGATCTCCAGGCGGTGTAGAGTTATAGAACTCCCGAACAGTACGAAAAAAAGTCGCCTAGGTTCGAGTTCAACCCTTCGAATTGGAGGAAAACCGGCCGCACTAAACCCTTCAATGGCTGAACGTTGTATTTATCGGCGATCTCGAATACTTTGATATGCAAAGACATCAAGGCATGGCCATGAAGCTGGCTCTTAACGGCACTATAGTCGCACGTATACATGAACTCTACCAGCGCTTCCACAGCCTGGGGATCATCCTCCATCAGTTCCACCACGTCATCCTTAGCTTCCTAACAGATATCAGCATCTGGTTACAACATACGGAATAGGATTACAAACATACCTTCCAGTTACCGAGAAACATTTTGGAGAAAACATCGGAGTGGCTGCATAAAATGACTTTGTGCACTCTGACCACCTTTTCGCGAATATTAAGAATGGCGTCAGAAAGTCCGGAATTGCAAAGGTGCCTAACGAGTACTCCATGTTAAAATACAGCTTGGATCGTATATGGAGATTATCTCTAGTAGAGGCAGGTGCTCAGAGCGATATACATACTTTTTCAAGCCGGAAAGCATGTTACCGAAGGCCTTTCGGTGAAGCTCATTCGTATATTTTTCGGTAGCTCGGCGGCTCGAAGGTCAGTTATAGAAGATGTGTTCAGGTTGTTGACAATTTCAACGGATAGTTGGATTAAAGGCGAACGGCTGTAAAGACCAAGGTATGCAGCTGAGAAAGAGAAAAAAAAAATTATCTGAGCTGCTTTTTACAAGCCTTGCTCCAAGTGATATAGAAGGGAAAAGAAAAACAGTTTGTTGCCATGCTTGGCGAATATGAAGATCTAGTTGCAACAGAGATTTGAAGCTATGCGTTATTTTGCGGCGCGAAGCGGAGCAATATCTTATGTTAATTAGATGCTTCGGATTCCATATTAGAATAGAAGGAGGCCAGTCACAGCCAATTCAGAAGGCACAGAACAACACCTGATTGGATAAAATTGAAACATTATTATGTGATGTCCAGTATAGGAAGGAAGTCTCCTATAAAGACAGCAGGTGCAGCTTCAATATCTAAGACTGAAAGGTTCATTCCGCCAGAGCACCCTGTTTTGATAGTTCACAGAAAAGGGGTATAGAGAGATGGCCTCTAATAAGAGGCTATAAGATTTATTTTATCAGAGCATCCTGTTTTGATAGCTGACAAAAAAGAAGTATAGAGAGATGATCTCTAATAAAGGGAGAGGCTATTCTCAGTTTCAAGAGAATTTGAATTGATTGCAAGGGGCTCAGCGGTCCGCAACCTCTTAGCACATCAAGACTCATGTGCTACACGATATTTTTTGCAAATAATAATGCAAGCAAGTGCTCACGTTTTCAACTTTTTCCGTTGCTCTTCCAGTTACTCGTACGCAATCTTAGGGTGTTGAGACACCTCGATGGGATTAATTTTGAAGCAAACAGACAGTGGCAATGCCTTCACAGCTCATTCATCTCGAAGCTCTAGTTACGCCGATGTTATCCGGGTTATTTTCTCCCTAAGGTTTCATTGATGCATATAATTTTCTCTTAAAGCCATGGAGAGGAAAGGGCAAACAAAGCACCAGAGAATGGCCGTTTGGCAATGTTTGGAGTTGACATCGAGGATATGTAGACTAAAGAAAATAAGAAAAAGATCAGTAAAGCCATTTTATGCTCTGGTTTTCTTATCGGTGGTTTCGAGTTTGAGACAAGTACCTAGTAGTCTTTCACGCCAGCTAAAATTTTTAACTACTAGTACAGTACATACATGTACTTGTAGTAGTTGGCTGATCAAGATAAAAGCAGACTTTAGATTATATATTATCAAGAATAAAGAGAACTCTCATATTTCCTCTGGTCAAGGGACCGCACAACAAATAGTACTAGACGAACATCAACTGCCAAGACTCGCTACAGGATCTGCTGAAATCCGACAGTGTCTAGGTTGGTAAACATCCACGCCTTTAAATCTCTAACAGGAGCGGTACAGCACACGAAATACCATTTTCAGATCAGTCTCTTATTTTGTTCAAAATTTCTTTCTTATTTTGAATACCCTGCGGCCCCGTTTCGTAAAGAGACGCTTGCTTGAAACAAAACGAAGATAACAACTTCTCAGTGCATTATTTGCACGCAACCTGGCAGCAAAGCATGTACCGGCTGCCATGCTTTCAAATATTGCTCGATCGAATGTCAGGAGACGGACTGGCCAGCTCACAAACTCGTCTGCCGTTCCTTCAAAATCGTCAGCGCACGTCCTGAGCCACCATCTATAGACGGCTTCGTCAACTCGAAGCGTGCAATTCTTTTTCCGGTAGATGCCAAAGAACCACAGTTCTTTTGGGTCAAGTGCGAGTGGATGAAGGAACCAGATTCGGGCCTTTTCGTTGAGAATCACGAATTGGAAACCTACTACCCCGGAGAGGAGAAGCGACTCCGAACAAATCTCCGTTTCAATCAGAACCCTCTGAGGGAAAAGAATCTGGACAATGGCTTCCAGATCTGGATTAGTGACAGCGATGGGTTGGAGGCCAACCAATCTATTATGGCCACTACGAAGGGGAAAAATCTTTCTCGCGAGTGGCGTGGTAATGTGGTCGTCACGTCTTACTCCGAAGCGTCCAATGTGCCACCCACAGTACCAGCTGACATGACCATGTCCGACTTCCGAGCTGCTGTCGATATCTTTACAACATACGGTGTTGACATGTCTAAGGAACGAACAGGAAAATGCAAGGGGGTAAAGATTAGATGCTTTGGGGAGGAAAAGGAGGCAAAGAGGACAACCGGCAAATGGAGCCCAAAATACGAGCCGATAGGGCTTCCCGTCGACCATCCGATCTTTGCGGCCACCGTCTCTCCAAGCCCGGTCTCCAGATTCATTAGAATCCCTGTCCTTACACGCAAGTGTAAAGTCAAAGACGCGTGGAAGGCAACCTTGGGAGATACTGACAACCAGGCCGGTACATACCTCCACATCGAAGCTGATCCGAAGGCACCCACTGGAGGCCCCAATGGCGGACTCGGATGGGGTATGGCACCTGCGCCATGGCAAAACAACGTTGGCAGCGTATTTGTAGTGCGGGCTGACGGGAAGGATTTACTCCCTACGCATTTGTGGGCACTTTGTGAGTTTTGTCAGTTCCGGCTGCACCGGTGATTGAGAATGCTATAGACGGGGCAATATCGACGGATCGAGTAATGGCCCGGATGACTAGAGAAGGGTTTGAGAAGTATTTTGAGGAGTTTAAGAAGGAGATGGTGCAGGCAGGACAGCAGCAGTTTGCTGGAGAGATATCGCCCTACGCCATCTAAGAACGGCTATCACGCCCTTCCCTTTCAACAATTTCAGGCTAGCTGTTCATGTAACCCAAGGGCAGCGACAAAAGATCTCAAACCAAAGCGGGAAACTTTGGCCAACAAGTACCCCAAACACGAAGACATAAAGAAATACCTCAAAGCTTAGTGCCTTAGGTGGCAAGCCGGGTCCCATGCTCTTTTCCCATCAGCACCACAGAATAATATAAAGATATAAACAACAAAGCTATTTGTATTATCCTTGAGTTAGCACAATCACTTTAAATGAGGCAAATAGTATAAATTTTGAATTTGATGTATTCAACATTAGAGACAGTTTTTGATGTCCTCACCTAGGGACTAGGTATTCTGTATGGTTTTGATTCCCGAGGTTGACAATCTAGGATCGTGGTGGAATTGGTAGCCTTTTTTATCAAACCCAGCGCAGTCGAAATCAGTATTTTTCATCTACCCCACTGCAATCCTTTTTTAACGGAAGCTCTCTTATTGTTACTCGTGCCTTCGCTCCCAACAAACGCAGGTTGGTGCGCGGGCACGAGTATAGTTTGACCGCGCGAAATACTATGATAATAAACGGAATAGGGTTTCAGGGAATCCTGTCATATTGAAATTGCTAAATGTTCATTATAGATATTGTGTCATGGCTTGTTTTTCAATATAGCCTCATATTCGGGAGATTGTAAGACTTCCAAGGCAGAATACCTCTTATTTCGGTCGAATGTGAGCAGCAAAAGAAACCTTTTCCATTCCTCTCGGATATCCATTTGTTGTAGCTGCTGATCTAATGGTGAGACTGTGATACTATCCCTGATAAGCCGCGCGTCGGCGAAGACCTGCCCGAGGCTTTGGCCGTATACATCCAAACATTCCACAGGAGAAGGACGCCACTCCGGAAAAAGACATACTAGTTTGGCAAGCATGATTGTGTCAACAACAACATCATCTCGTAACACGGGAAATCTAAAGGCGGCGTGATTGAATTGTTCAAATAAAGTCACTCCGAGTGCCCAAAGATCAGAGCTATGAAAATAGCCTTTTCCTTCCCATACTTCCGGAGCGCGTGTCAACAAGGATCCGGTGAGAGTTTCAGAAAAACCATCATAATTCGCTATATCCAGTCAGTGTGGTGTCTTTTTATATGGCATCTGTATTTCTTACACTCTCCCAGATCTGAGAGCTTCGCTTCGTAGGTACAAGAGCCGTGGCAGTTGATCAAGAAATTGTGCGGTTTAATATCTAAATCTATTAGCGGTGATACAGTAATGTTGCGCACAAGTCGTCCCACCTGAGTTCACTCGCTTGCTATTCTCAAATGGTACAAGAGCTTGCAGTACTCCAGTAGCAACTGCCTCGGCTAATACATAGTCTCGCCGGTATATTCGAGGATCAAAATGATACAAGTTGTGCTCCATCCATTGAAACACTAGACCAGCCGGAACCTGGCTCGCCGTCATTCCGTGCCTGGTGTCGTTGTAATCTTTTGTCCCGGTTGGACTATTGTCAACATCAGGGATGATGTCAAGAAGCGGCCGGATAAACTGGCATGACGAGATGTCCGCCCTTAGGTGCTCACGGTATTCCGCCTCTAGGGGTGCCCTACGGTCAGCAGGACGCGTTTTGATTACAACCCTATAGAACCAGTCAGCTTGACAGCTTTCCGACAAAAATCATAATGGCAGAAACCTGGTATACTGCATGGTTTTATTCGCAATCTGGATGCGCTGGTCTCAACTCAAACGCTGCCCACATGTCCACGGGTGAGAGGAGTAGTTTTGAAAAAACATCACTAGTAGGCACAGACAGGTAAAAGAAGGAAACGTACGCTGACCAACTAACCTTCACAGCTCCAACAATACTAATATGCACGAAGTGATGAATAAATACGTGTCCACATTGTCCTATATTCAAAAAAAGCCCTGTGGCCGTTGCGTTATTGTGCCGGCCATGCACTTTTCTTTTTCGTTCAAAGCAGCGAAATCGAATTTGCGGATTGAGCGGCAGTAGGAGAGACTCAGGCTCGGTCTGCTTTCCTTCCCCCATGACCCATCCGTCTCCACGAACCTCATATACCATACGGGCCCCACTTTGATGTCCTTAACCGGAATGTTTTCCCCAGGGTACGGCGTTGATCCGGCCTCGATGTACGTTGGTCTTTACGAGTTCACTGCTCAAATTTCAGCAAATATCCAAGCAGCTCCATGGGTACCGTAAACTTACAACTCTGGTTTGTCATTTACACGATAGCAGTATAGATCAATGGTCTGCAAATCCGGTTCGAAGGATTGATAGTCGCAGTCGATAAGGACATGGCAGCGAGCATTCAGCTGGAGAATCTCCTCCTTGGGCATGAAGGAAATCTCTCTGAAAATCGAAATCGCGCCCGAGTACCTTTCGGCATGCTTCTGCGGCGACAGTGCGGAGTTTCTCAGTGGCTTGCCCTGGGACCCGGCCCGCTCGAAATTGGATGAAGATACGTTGGGCCATCAGATGTGGCTTTGAGGGCAGCCTGCAAACGAGAACTTTGATCTAGGGAATCACAATCCAAGTATCTATCGCTTGAGGGCTCCGGGGGTTCAAAGACATATTCGGGCCGTCGGTCTGGATCACATGACCTGCAAGTAAGCCTTCCAGTTGGAGGCAGGTGGTGTTGGGTAACTGCATTCTGGACAATTTCCATTTGCAGCCCCAAAATATGGAGCTGAGACTCCTGTGCAACCGGTGTTCTCAGTAACACCTCGGCAAGATACAATTTCTCCTGTTGCCCTGTGCCCACAGTCGTAGTCATACTGGCGCTGTTCGCACTTGTTTGCACCGGGGTGAGAAGTTCTAAATGTTGCTTAAAAGTTAGTTACCGGGACAAAAGTGTTGGGGTTACTGTAACTCACGGGTAAGTTCGTTTAATGTCTGATTTCTCGGCAGCTTTGATGCAATACCCTGAGACTTAAACTGAGGGGAAGGGAACATTGGAAGAGTTATATAAATGGTGATGTTCATCTGCTGCCGCGTCTTCCCCTTCCCCCGCACCATGAAAAAGTGATTAGCTGCATCTGGCCGCCTGAAAATTGGATTCGACAAGGGTTTGAGCCTTTTCACAACCCTGCTCAGAAGGCAGCTAGAGTAACATTTAAGTCACAGAGCTTTCTCGGCCAAGCTACGCGTTTGTCTCCATGCAGGAATTCTTCCATCGCCTAGCCTTTCCAAAAAGGGTGAGGTTGCGCATAGACCCAAAAATGCAACTTAAGCTTGCCCACGGTTAGAGTAGCGACGCTTCATTCAAGTTGTTGTTAGCTCAATGCAAGAAGTTTTGGAAAGGTACTACTACTCGGAGAGCAACTTTCTGAGAGTTGAAACTTGGCCGTACCATACCAAATACAAGAAAAATAAAAGGAAGCTACAGAACCAAACGATGTACTCCTTAGGAATAAAGGCAACCAAGGTTGTTGATGTTGTGTTGATGTTGATGTTAACTGAGGTTGGCGATCTAGATGCGCTAATGCCGAAATAGCCTAGCGCATTCCGTCACCTGCTCAGGTAAACAAACCGCCGGAAGGAATCAACATCAACTCCATCTCTGCCATATACAACTCCCACTCGACATCCACGTCTTTGCCATTGGGCTATACTAACATTGCAGGTGTTCTTATATAGCGAGAGTTATTGCTGTTATTGTTTTGTATCGATCCATGTCAGCATAGTATTCGAGTGTACCCGGTTCCCCGTCGCCAAAACAAACAACCCCGACGCGACTGGTGTGTCCATATAAAAGGTGCTTATTCAACCCCCTCTGCCAAAGCGAACTACGCCCTACTTGCTCTGTTTAGACTTAGCATGTCCTTTATTTTATAGGAACGGCAGTTAACTCTTTACCAGTATTCAGAATTTATTAGCCGAATTTCAAATATCACCCAGATGTTTCCAAATGACCACACAAATACCTCCGATGTGATGGCTAACAGTCACGCATCGCGAGAACAAACAACCTCCGACTTTGACCCAGATCAAGAGGCTCTTGTTTCGACCAGGCAACTAGACAACGGCTACCGCCAACCTCAGTCAAAACGCGCAAGACGATACGACGCGCCGGTAGACCAAGAATCAGAGCCAGACTTTGCCATTGACACGTCGGCCCTTCATAAAGCTTTCCCAGATTTCTCCGATGCATCTAGTTCCGAGGAAGACGACGATATTTCAATCGAAGTTGGACGAGGAGGGAAAAAACCATCTCGAAGATTAGATGACTCGAGGGATTCTATAATGAGCATCGATGACAGCCGGTACTCCGCATCCCCAGTTGCCAAGGGGGGTCGCTACGGCAATCCTTCTCCAAAACCCGCTGTACGCTCAGTTTCAAATCGAACTTCGTCAGGAAGAGATAGTCTTCGCAAAGGAGCCCAAATTCGACGCGCCAGCCTCGCCCTGAAAGAAAACAACCTACCACAGGAGCTGAAAAATAAAAGCTCAAACCAGCGTCGCACACTCTCCGAAATGCATGCTAAAGCTACTGAGACATACGACGGGTCGTACCTAAGTGACGAGCGGCCAGCAAAGGTGGAACTCACAACGAGAAATACACGCTTTGGTAAAGCGCGCACAAGCGATCAAGGTGCTAAAATCGTTGATGCGGTGAACAAAGCTGCCGGTAGAACTTATCTCAAACATAATAATGGCGACGTGGATCAGGCAGAACTACACAGGCAGTTAGCAGAGAAGACAACTGACGGAGCTACCGACAACCTTACTCATCAGTCGTATGCTCTTCCTGATGTACCAAATCTCTCTGATCTTGTTTCGGGAATCTATGAAGATGGCACACCGAAGCCAAAGTCTCGAACGACGCGTTTTGCCTCCCCGCCAGCTGCGACCAACTCCCGCCGCACTGAGCATCTCCCGCTTGATTCTATTCCTGTTCCAGACGATGAGAAGGCCATTTTCGTTTCGTTAAAGTTGCTCCAGGAAAAAGTCGAGGCGTTGCAAATTGACAAGTCCGACATGGAAGCAAGGCTTGAGGAGGTCGAAGAGGAGAATATGATTCTGAGAAGCGACAACTCCCGCCGGCAAAAACTAGAAAAGAGGCGCTTGAGTATGTACGGTGGTGATGACGATATCAATGACGGGGGAGTGGGAAAACTCACCATCCAAAAGAGCAGTAAGTACAGCGATATCTACGGAACTGAATTGGTATCTAACGTTCTCTTTTAGGATTGGAAGCAGCCAATCTGGCTCTTCAAAACCGGTTGGATATCTCTGCCCGCAAAATATCCAGCCAAGAGAGTACGATAAAGCAGATGACACAGGAACGCGACTCAGCCCGGACTCAGCTGGGCGTCGCTTATCTTAACTTGCAGGAGCTCAAATTGGAAAATGATGCCTTGGCGCAGGAGAATGATGAACTGAGAATCCAACTTGAGTCGGAAACTGGGATCCCTCAAGCGAACGGCGATGGACGGCATCCACACGGCCGGAAGTCAACTTCAACAGAAGCAACGAAAAGACACCGAAGCAGGGTACTCCAGGAGGTCGAGGAACCCGACACTAATGGTGGCGTCGATGCCGGTACTCGAAATACAGATAGAACGCACCGGGATCGTTCGCAACCACCGCGTACTTCCAAAGAAAATACCTCTAAGCAACATAAGGAAGAGGACTACGATGCACTATTCTCTCTCGACCTCTCCCATCTCACTGCTCAGCAGTCCACAAGAAATACTAAGCCAAGGGCGAATACAACGGAGAAGAAACTTCCCAATACCAGCAAACAGCGCACAAGGAAGGCTATTGTTGAGTATTTGGATGACTCCGAACTTTCGGGGGGAGAAATGGGCACGGACACAAGAGGTTTCCGTAATCGTACGGGACCAACAAATGATTTGACATTCCTCAGCTTTATTGACGTAAGTCTTCAGTCTCCCCCGCTCCAAGATATCCCGCTAAAGCAATATTACAGGCAAACGAGATAGCTCAGCTTCGCAAAACACTGGAAGAGGAACGGGTAGCCCGCAAAAGTCGTCTTAACCGCGACCCTACTGAGCAAACGAAGACCGGCAATTCCAGGTTGAGGGCTTCCGGAGATTTGAACAACGGTGCGCCGCTTAAGTCGTCTTTAAAGAATACTTCTTCCAAGGTAACACGCTCCGCGAACGTTGAACTGCCAGAGCTTGACACCACGGACCAAAAGTCGATTGCAAACAATCTCACGAGCCATTCAACATCCACAGCTGGCCGACGACGCCAACAAAGTAAGCTCGATCAAATGACTTCGGCATTTATTCTGCCCGACATCACCATGCACGGTGCTCCCGGTAAATCTGGAGAGCCACCCAAGCTATCTGCAGCCGCGCAGCGTGTTTTGAATGACGTTGCGCAACATGATGGAAAGAACTGTTCGGTTTGTAAAAATGTCATCAACGGGAACTCTACCCATGATCACAGCAATGAAGAGGGACAGGACTCCATCAAGGCTACAAAGCCTGTGCCTGTTTCCGACCGAATGCCCGAACCATCGCCTTACAATGACGAGCCCACTCTTCGCCCGTCGCAGTCACCGGCTCTGGCTCTTGCGAAGGTTTTGAAACAGCTTGAAGACGAGCTTTCACATTTGAAGATGCAGCTTGCTATGCACCAAACAGCATTGAGCAAACACGATGCGTCCCTTGGCAAAAAGCAGAGGAAATCCATGCTCCGAAAAACCGGATCCCTATTGAGAGAGATTGACACAAAGTCTGATCAGATCTATGCTCTCTATGATGTCCTCGAGGGACAAAAAGATGACGGCCATGAAATGACACAACAAGAGGTAGATGTTACTCTGCAGTCAATCGGCCTCGGCCACGTTGCAGGCAAGGATCGCGACCTTACGGAACGTCTTGGCCAAGATGATACCAAGGGTAAAGGGGTTGCAAGGAACGGGGGCAACGACAGTGATAGCGAGTATGACGAACCACCTTGGGAGGGCTTTGAAAGCACTGACGATCTCACTGGACGAAGCTTTCCAAGAAGGGGAGTGAAGTCCTCTTAGCCTTATCCGTTGCCATTATCACCCGTCATCGACTATTAGAAATCTAGCATTTTCCTCCTCGTTTTGGTCTTTGGCATGTTTCACAACTTGGCATTTTCTCCATTTATCTTCTCTTCTTTTGCTGAAAGCCCCATCTTCGATACCCGCCCCATTCTGCGCATGGTCCTCACATTGACGCCCAAAGGGCAAACCGCAAAACTTCAGCCGGCTTTCTCCTGCGTCCTCCAATACTGGGTTCCAGATTGACTTTCGTCTTTCACTCCGTGATTTGGCTCAAGTGCATGTCCCTGGTTAAGAACGAACAAGTTGGATGTCAGTATTCAAGAGCGATTAGTGCTTAGGCTCCCCTTCCAGCGATCCTTATGGTTCCGATCGAATTCGCGTTCGACAAACTCAGTTCCTCTGAGTCTGTCCGCTTGAGTTCTCGCCAGCCTTTCTAATGGTGCGATCGAACTCGCGTTTGACCAACTCGGTCTTCCTGAGCTCGTGTCCGCTTGAGTTCTCGCTAGCCATGTTCAGGGTGCGATTGAATTCGCGTTCGACTGACTCGGTCTTCCCGAGTATGTGTCCGCTTGAGTTCTCGCATTCCGGTTGAGTGGAAGATACTACTGATGCTAGCGCTGGGTTTACCTTGTGGGTGGTAATCATTTGACTCCCTGATACATCTGTTTTCTATTTGTGGAATAGCTTTGTGGACGTACATAGAACGGTTGGAACTTGCTGAGGGTTTGGTTTTCTTGCTTTCTTTTTCATGGCCGTGAGCTAGACGCGTAGCCTCCTTTGGTTGAGACCGAGTTCGTCTGTCTTTTTTTGGTAGCATTTCTGTGGTTTGCTCTTCTCTTGCTTCACTATTACTGGTGTTTTCTAGCAT
Organism: Helicocarpus griseus UAMH5409; assembly: GCA_002573585.1. Classification (NCBI taxonomy): domain Eukaryota; kingdom Fungi; phylum Ascomycota; class Eurotiomycetes; order Onygenales; family Ajellomycetaceae; genus Helicocarpus; species Helicocarpus griseus. The sequence continues at coordinate 28,284 of PDNB01000135.1, read as the reverse complement.
GCTCTTGTTATTCGCATTAAGGTGGGATTGTTTTGACTACGGTGTTTTCATTACTTGGGTCCATATATACAAAGTTGTTAAATTGCTTTTCTTCAGATTATACCGTTTCTTTACTGGATCTTACAATCATACGTTATCTTTACTCTTTGATCAGTATAGACCGTGGACAGATATGATCCCTGACTAGTATTTTCATTTCGCAGTGGTGTTTCACTATGTAATTTGTATTCAAAGTTAGAAGAAACGAGGCAACCCTGTCCCAATATAGTTCTATCTATTTTGTGCAAACTGCTAACGATTCCTTTGACCAGAGAATCGTTTTCCCTTAGATCCCGGAACTCCAAAACTCCGTCGCTATGTCCAGATGAAGTATTTGCAAAGAAACGCAAGACGCCAGATGTGACGGACAAAAGTGCAAGTATAACATCAAAAAGAGAGACGCAAGAGCCAAAGCATCATAACATATCCTCGTCAACGGGGATAGGCGTATTGGCCGCCGCAGCCGCCAGCCCAGTGGGCGAAGGGTTCGACGCAGCATTCCTCGCAGAGATCTCTTCATCAATGAAACATCCCAGTCCCGCGAACGCCTCGAGCAGCGAACGCGTATAGTACTCTTTCAGATCATACCCACCCGCCAGCATCTGGACATTATCCCTGATCGGATCAAGATACGTAGACGGGTAATGATCCTGTAGCTGATAGTAATCGCGGGTATCGAGCCTGATCCCCCCAAAGGGGTCGTAGGGTTTTTCTGGTTCGGGCGTCTTGATCTTCTTGAGGCCCTTGACGAGATCGGAATCGAGCGTTGGGGCCGTGCCCTTGTCGACTGCATCGGCGAGAGCCTGGGCACGTTTCGAGTCGGCCAGGAGAGCTGCTTGTTTGCGCTTGATGCGCTCTTCTTCGCTGCGGCGCGCGGAGGATTTCTTAAGCATGCTCTTCCTACCCTCGCGGGCGATAGCTTCTGCTTCCTCTGCGCCGCCTGCGGCGAGGCGGGAGAGGACGGTTTCTCGTCCCGAGAGAAGGGCGCGACGTTCGTTGTCATAGTCTTCCCGTGCGGCTTCGCGGCGAAGACGAATTTGTTCTTGCTCGAGGGACTGGTTTTGGAGGAAGGCGGCGGATTCCTTGGATTCGAGGTCCTGGTTGTGGCGGATGGACTTTGCGTTTGCGGCGGCGTATTGGGAGAGTTGGGCTTCGGTTTTGGCGACGTCGATGCCGGAGACGAGGTTTGTAATCATGTCCTCGCGCTGCTCGAGAAAGTTGTCGTAGGCTAGCTTGCTGTCGAATTCTTCTTCGCGGCGATTTAATCTATATATCGTTCCGTAAGCTTAGACACTAGGTTCTTATGAAGCGGGGTTGCGGTTCAATTTTGGCGTACATTTGCATGACTCTTTTTCTTATATCAACTTCTCTCTCTACGCCAATGTCCTCGAATGTCTGTTTCCGAAAGCGGTTCTTCCTGAGTGTTTTATGGCATCCCGCCACGGGGCATGGGGCTGGGCCGGAGGAGAAGATGCGATCCACGCACGACTCGCACATCTTATGGTAGCATTCCGGGTTTATGAGGAAGCGCATGTCCGGGTTGAGGTAGCGCGACGACTTGCACACGGGGCAGACCTCTGTATCAGTCGCGAGACCAGACATGTTATTGTTAGCTCCGGCTGGAAGTAGATTGAGGCTACGCAGCTGGCGGTGGAGGGGCTCACCATCTTCTTCCCCGCGGTTGCGTGTGCCGTTAGACTGGAAGGACATGCTGCCGGTGGACGAGCGAGGGCAGCGAGACCATTCGTTACAGTCTAAGTTAATGGAGACTGCAGTATGGGATACTGTATAGGATGTTGTCTGTTCTCAGGCTGTATAATCGACTGCGATGAGGTCAAGATGGAGCTCTGCCCCAGCCCGGCCAATAGGAAGCCGTCCTGCCCTCGCTGTTTCTTCCCGCGTCAAAAGTCTTCTTCCAACGTCGTTTTTCTTTTCTTTTCTTTTCTCTCTTCAATACTCTCAACACATTATTTGCAGATTACGGAACTTATACATTCCTCGGGTATATGGGCATACCTTCCATCAACTCCGCCATGGCACAGCCAACAGACCACCTCGCAGGTCTTGAGCGGCAACGGCTGCAGCTCGAAGAGAGCATCTTGGAGCTCAAGAAATCCCTCTACAACTGGCGAATGTGGGATGCGGAATACGACGAGTTGAAAAATGATATATCAGCACTAGACGAGGATAGCACACAAGACGATTTTATCAAGATCGGGCGGGAATTTGGCGGGTCGCTGGTCAACGAGGATGAAATCAAGGTTCTTCTGGGGGTAAAGCAGGGCGTGAAGAGAACACAGCAACAGGTGGCGGATGCCATATCGAGGCGCATGGACTACGTTCAGCAAAATATCGGAGTACTGGAAAAGCGCGTGGCTGCCGCTGAAAAGAAGCTCGATGCGATCCTCACGGTTCAACAGCCTGGAGCTGTCAACGAAGAAGGTTTACCTATTACAGACATCGTTGAGGAGCTGGATGAGGACGGCTGTGTTATATCGAGCTCTACGACGACTCCCAAGGACGCTGCGCCTGGAATTCTAGAGGCCTTAAAGAAGGCGGGTATAGAAGATTTCTCACAAGACAACGCAGGCGATAAACAGGATAGACCTTCGGATACTTCTGGAAAAGGCGATATTGCGCAACGGAAGACGGACACCGAAATGAAGGTTGACAGTTCATCTCGGATTGAGGAAATAAAGTCGTCAGAGGCCATTTCAGAAGAAAGCCCAGGCTTATCTACAACTGCCCGAACTGCCCCTCCACCATCCACCTCGACCGAGTCTGTTGTGGGCTCGACTTCCAACGCACCTACCGTGGGTTCTAAGTACAGCAATCGTTCTTCACCTTCTGAAACATATCAGAAGAATGATACAGTAGCCACGGAAATAGATGAGCTACCGGAAGATGCTGCCTTGAGGAGGGAAATGCTACAGTATGGCCTTGAAGAGGTTGGCGCTGTTGTCGCTGAATTGGAGTTGGACGAGTCAGGCAGCGATTTCTCGTATGAGGATGAAGATTACATGATGAGTGATGAGGACGTTGAGGAAGAAGACGAATATGGTCGATCTACGCAAAGAATAATTAGCGACGACTATCGCCGCCAAATGCTTGAATTAGAGAAGAAGTTGAACGCGCGGGGTCTGGAAAATGTTGGACCCAACGTCAACAGTCTTCCGGCGGAGATTCGAAAGGATATTGACGCACCGCCCGTCTCTGCAATGAGCACCCCTGATGCAGCTAATGGTCCCAAATCACCCAAGAAAAAGAAGAAGGTTGCCTTCGCAGACACGCTCGACATCGCGCCGGAGCCCGCTGCTCCCACCCCCACCCCTCCAGCACCAACTCCAAAACGCCGGGTAGAGGCACCTGCAGCTCCTGTTATTCAAGAAGCCGTTGTGGAGCGGACGGAAGCAGAGAAGGCCCAAGATGTGAAACAAACAGCACCACCAAAGAAGGTGTCCCGCTTTAAGAGTGCCAGAAAGGCTGCAGAACCGACCAACCTTGAAACCATGCCGGTCATGTCAACCACGGCAGTCCGCTCAACAGCTTCCTCCAAAAATACGCCACAACTCCCACTATTTCCCGCAAAGCCATCGCAACCCAAGCCGTTCTCCCAACCGATTGTTGGCCCTGATGAGCCAATTCGAGTCTCCAAGCAAACAGGCGCTGCTCGGTCCTCCCAGCCGCCTAAAACGTTGGCCGATAAACTTGTGGAGCGCAACGTAGCCTGCGAGAATGTAACACCACCGGACCCAGATGAACTAGACGAGAACCTTCACAGACAAGAGATAGCCACCGAGTTCTACAAAATCCGCAATCGCAAGGTTCAAGAAGAGGGCGGATTTTTGCGTGATGAGGACGAGGAGAACGACGGCATCATTCCATTGGATAAGGAAGGAGAGCCACCCAAGAAAGTCAGCCGGTTTATGGCTGCGAGGATGAAATAAGTAATCTTATAGAGGCTATATTCATGAATGAATGGAACGACTTGTGTATGTGTACACGACAGCAATGAAAGAAGAATCCATGGTATCCCATCACATTTTATGTTTTATATTCATCTATGTTGAATTGAACCCTCCCTCACAAAGGACCTTTGACGATATGCATTTCTGAAAACCCCTCTCCCACTTCCATCCCAACAACGGAACCGTCAGGAAAAGGCCCGTATATTCCTAACCGAATAGATGGTTCACCTTTCCCAAGTTAACCTGATTTTGCAATAATCTATCCCCCGAAAGGGAGCGCAAGGATATCCTTCACAAAATCAGGCCAGACAAGACGTTATGTTCCAATATTAAGAAAAGCAAACGGTGGGCTCTCTGACTGCGTCCCCCCTTGCATTCGAGAGCAACTTCTCTTTTCTTTGTTTCTTTCTTCTCTCCTCTCTCTTGTCTTCTGGGCGGGAGAGGCGGTTGAGGGAGACTGGAGACGGGAGCTATCTCGGATGTGTATGGGCTCAATGGGATTTTATGGCGGTTTCGTTTCATCCACTACATTTCTCGTAGCATAGGAACTTCGTGGAAGTCATAATTCACATAAGTAGCAAGCAAGCTTGATGGAGTAGTAGTAAGCTGTTTTTTAAGTGATTAATATCGTGAGGGGTTGCTGTATAAAGCGTAAGCTATATTATATGTTGGAGGTAATCAAGTCCCTAAAAATATAAGAACCAGCTAACAATGCAATCATTGAGAATTGAAAATTATTCGTCCATCATATTCATCGTAAACATAATACATCGTAATAGATCGATCATACATCACCACTCCATCCTCCTTACCACTAAAAACGACCCAGGTAATGTCACATAATAAAAACCCAAACCTCCCATAGCCCCATTATATAACAACGTAAAACAAAAGTCATATCATACCCCATTCACACTCCCTGCCATCTCTGGCATCCACACACACAGTACACCAGTTCTGGCCGCAAAGGCCACAATCGCAATATGAAAGACAAGCGCAACAACATGCACCCATAGCTCCTTGACGGCGAAATCGAGCGCCGCAAGGATGAGAAGTGGGTATAGTATCCACGGGCTAACTGCCAGCGGTGAGCAAGGTTGGGTAATTGAGAGTACTTTGGTGACGAGAAGAGAGAAGCTTATGATGTTTGCTACGGCGGGGTCTCTGTCAATGGAGAAAGAGGTGAGGGGATTGAGGAGGGATAACCAGGTGGATTGGGCGGGGGGGGGGAGGAGAAGGGGATGGGATGGGACACGTAGGCGGATATCATCATTATCGTGGTCATGGTCATGGTCATGGATGTGGTTATGGTTATGGTTTAGGTTATTGTTGTTTGTTGGCGCCTGACTGGGACGGCGGGTTACCGGGGATGGAGATAAAGCTGTGCTTGTATTTCGAAGTACAAGGTCTTGATCCCCGCTTGGGGTTCTGTGTCGTTCTAATGACAGATCCGGTTCACGCGTAGATTCCAAATCGTCCTGTTGATATCCGGTGGGCTGGAGAATTGGCACCCCGCCCGGGAAGGTAGACGAATTGTTGGATACAGTCCTATCAGGGCTTCTGGGGCCTCGAGGAGTCGGTGACGGGGAGGTTGGAGTATCCACTGGGAGAACTCGTGGGCCTGAACGGATGTCAGCAGCAGATGTTCCATTACTTCTGTGGCTGTGGAAGCGACGACCTTCAGTATTGACGCCTGCTACCCCTGCCTGGATCCCATTAAGCACTTCTTCGGCGGTCGGCCGCTTGTCCGGATCAACGGACAGCAGACGTTTTATAAACGTGTAGAGTTTCTCAGGCAAGTCTGATCTTATGCGTCGCGCATCATCAAAACCGGCCCATTGGCTGATTTCAATGCGCAGTTGGTCCAAATCCTCTCTGTCTTCATCGATAATGTCCGCATTGCGATATGGCAGTTGAGCAAAGCAGAGGAAGTAGAGGATCATTCCGAGGGAAAAGATATCAGACTTGTATGTGAAATTCCCAAACGGACCATCTGGGGAAACGCGGCGTAGGACTTCAGGCGCACAGTAAGATATGGTGCCAGTATTTCCTGTAGAACTTCGAACAGCATGCTCATACTGTACTTCACCAAAGTCACTCACAAGGGCTCTCAACTCTTGTCCCGTTTCATGGAGGAGGCAGTTGTTGGGTTTAAGATCACGGTGGATAAAGCCGTTCGTGTGTAGGTACAACAGACCCGATGTTATATCCTTGAATAGCGAATATATTTCATCAAATTGCAACTTTCGAGGACCTGTTGCGCTAGAAGGGGGTCCGGGCTGGCCTTTTGACCTTCGTCGGAGCCGCTCCTTCAATTGCTGAGTTGTGGCAGTGGCCTGTTTCGGGCCACATATATACTGATGGAGATCTCCAGCATTGCAATATTGTTGTAGAATAAACGCACAAGGAACGCTGGGAGCGAAGTTGCTGAGCTTCACGTCCTCAAGCCATACATGTCTGTACGACACCAGATTCTGATGGGAGAGATGCTGCAACAATTGCACCTCAATCAGAACCTTTTTTAGCCACTCATGATCATCTCCAACCGGAACACGTTTGCAGGCATAATGGCCCAATGGCACTCCGTCCAGGACATGTTTGACAAGCAAAACCACGCCTTTCCCTCCTCTTCCCAGCTCTCCCTCCTCGACAAAGAACCGCTTGAAGTAATTTGGACTAAAAGCAGCAGACGATATTTTATTAGCAGAAGGTCTAGTTCCGTAATCAGTCCCCGTAGATATAACTTCAGGCTGTGCCTCTTGGACCAATCGCCGCCGACGAGGAGAGGAAGAGCGGGATGCGCTTGGGGAACCGGGCAAGCTGGAGCCGAGCATGCGGAAATAGTTAGGGTTTACAAACCCCGGCTGGGGGGTGGAATTTGCTCTAGGACTGGAAGCTCGAGCTCCATCTTGTGGGGAGCCTCGCATTGGACGATGACAATAGGGACATTCCGTCAAATCTACGTCGGCGTCCTCGGGTGCGTGTTGGAGGACGAGAGACTGGGAAGCATGGTCGAAAACCACAATGGAGTCATCGTGACGCCTGAAAGACGGTGTCAGTCAGCCGATGAAAAGGAGATAAAAAAAGCCTCCAGTCAAGGGTTATTTTGTATTATTGGGAGACAAGTAATGAAAAGGTAGCTCTCCATACAGAACGATGTTGTCTGTCGAGCCGGCGCCGTAACGGACGACGGACAGGTCGTTATCAGCCATTGTGCAAGGAAGGCTGGCGGCCTAGGAGCTGGCAAGGGCAAGGATAGAGAGCTAATGTCATTTTTATACAGGAGGCCAGTCAAGATGAGGCCCAGCTGCTGCTCTCCGCAATGCGGCGGTGAAGAGGTGAAGTGTCAATGTCGTGGAGCTCCAGCATCCCCAACCTTGGAACTTCCCCGAGGTTGCGGGCCTTGGGCAGTTTCGCCGCTCACGTGATCTTCCGGTTGGGAGTATGAATTCAGGGTCTTGATATACGGTGGACGTGTAACGTTGGTGGTAATACGGACTACGGATAGTTGAGAGCTATAGAGAGCTACAAATTGTAGAGATTGTACATGCCTAGATGCTTATGGCTGTAGGCTGCCATTGGGAACACTCAGGAAGACGCCGAGCTAATGCCCTCTAGTAGTAAACATTATCAGACAGTGAGGTATATGCTTCGTGCCGCTTCTGGCGACGTTTAATGAAGGGTATTATTATTATAACCAGTGTGTTGTTATTTATAGTCCTAGCTATTTCGGGGCAGGACAGGTGTCACCCCCCATTATAGGTTTCACAACAGAGACCTTGTAACTCCCGGCAAACTTGCGGGAAAAACCCTGTATTCCATGACCAAAAGCACGCCTGGGTATCAAATTATGGGGGGAGCGAGTCCCACAAAGTGTGTAGACATATGACAAGGCCAGTCCGGATTTCATGTCCCGGGAGCCAAACCCAGAATTTCTTGTCTGGGTTAAGTTGCAAACGGAGTGGCAATACCTGGGGCAGGAAACAGCAGATGCCGATGAACATTGGCTTGCTGAGGCGTCGTAATGTCAATTTGTCGTGGAAAGCATTTCTGCGACTGAACTGCAGATTGACATTACAACGTCCTGGCGCCTTTTTGAAGGATTGACAGGACCCTAACATCGAAGTGCCCCCGCTAATGGGAATGGGATATGAGGATGTGTGTATATCCGTTTACATGCTTTCGATCACTTGGCCCCGTCCTCTTCGGCAGCTTCCTCCGCATCATCAGACTCCTCCTCGTCGTTATCACTGAAACCCTCAAACTCCCCATCGCCAGCCTCGGAATCTTCATCCGATTCCGAAACTTCATCTGCAGAGGGGGCCTCTGAAGTCGCAGCCTCAGAACCATCCCGCTTCCGCTTGCGGCCCATCTCACCCAATCGTCCTTCGCGTCCGTCAATCTTCTCATCTGTAGAGCCGTCACTCGAATGGGGTGGTGGTGTAAACCACGGAATTTTTCCACGAAGGAAATCATTGATGACCATCTTAGCCACTCCATCGACATCGGGCTCTCCGCCCCTGAGCAGTCTTCCGCCCTTCCTGGCGAGGATACTCAAGAAATCGATGGGGTCTTTGTAATTTTTAATCTCATATGTCCGTTCAATATGGCGTGGTTGAACGCGTTTGAGAACGCCCGGGATATACTGTTCTGGGTTTTCGACATTCTCCACGCGCACCACTCCTCGCAGGAGAATATCTTCTTCGGTATCATTGTTGCTTGGCGGAACAACACCAGGGCAGTCGATCAAATAAATTCTCTTCATCAAGGTGATGTACTGCCATACCTTTGTTTCTCCTGGAATAGGAGCGACAGTACATACCTTCTTCTTTCGGAGGGTATTGATGATTGACGACTTTCCAGTGTTGGGGTATCCAATAAAGCCGACTGATATCTGTTTACGGTCGGAGTGTAGAGATGAGAACTGGCGTAAAAGCTGGATCAAAGAACCTTTGCCGAAGGAATTGTTGATAGAAGCGTGGAACGCAAGGGTAGGATGTTCTTTCGATAAAGCACGAACCCAAGCAGCCTGGAATCAACAGTTAGCCAGTGATTCCACAGGTATAATTTGAAGACACAAGTGTAATGTCAAAAGAATGTGTGGGATGTTACTAAGAGATCTGCTATGATGCCACAAGATAAAGTGGAAGCAGGACTCAACTCAAAACAAGACACAGCAAGCCCTATACGACATAGCTCTCAAAACGATCGCTTGTCAGCCCCAATTTCAGAAAGAAACCAAGGCGGCGGGCAAGAATCAATCTACCAAAGCTGTAACAGACAAAACTTCCATAGAAAAAGCGGCAAGAAAAACATGCACAGGAAGATGCCTTGACTTAGCAATGGCATGTCACGGATATGAAAACGCAAAGTGACAAGAAGACAAGAGCTTTTCGCAACTTACAGCAACGCCAGTTGGTACCAAATCACACTTGTTCAGCACGAAAATCAAGTGCTTGTGTGGTGCCTCCTCACGGATGTATTTCTCAATGCTCCTGCATCGGGTACCCTCAGGATCTCGAGCATCGAGCACATGTATGACAACATCGGACGAGTCGATGACCTTGTACAGTTCGTTCCAGATCCTCTTACTCTGGCCTTTGGAGAAGACCGGCTCTCTCGCGGTGGTGAGCTGGCCGTTATCATCTTCATTGTCAGCGTCACCCGACGTCCCACTCAGTAGCTTCGCTTGATCCAGTCGTTCAAGGTATGTGTCGTGCATCTTGGCGGACTCGCCAGCAAGGTCTTCAAGAGTCCCCACGCTGAGCTTGACTCGTTTTCTCTGAGCTTTAGGTCCGAATGTTTCACTAAACGGCGCTGACTCGACAGCAACTTTAGCTTTGTGCTCCTTCAGTCCATTGGTGTTTGACCCATCGCGGATCAAACTCATTGGCAGCTTATTGGTTTTCAGCAAAACTTGATACGGATCCGAAGCACGCTCAGCAACAGCTTCACGGAATGAGCTCAAAGCCTCTTGTGAGATGACTCTTGTATTGCCAAACCACTTTCTGTTGGGTTCTATCCGGGCGTTTGGGATTTCGCGGGACTGGTAGGAGGCAGCTTTAGTGATATCACCCTGGGCATTGCGTTGAGCTTTGCCATCCTTGTACATATTAAGGGTCTTGATCTTCTTAGCATTTCTAGAAGAGCATTAGCATGTGGAGTAGCAGAAGAAGCAGTGAGAAAAAGGAAGAGCTGCTACTGACCTGTAGAAGTTTTCGCCCTTTGTCCTGACATTGGCCATTCCATCTCCAGCCTTGCCCTGCCGCTCTCTGCGGGTGGCTTCCTTCTTCCCGGTACCCATGATGAAGGGTTGAATGCAATGCCACCACTATACCTGAATATTTAAGCTATATTCTGGGCGGATGGCAGCAGATATGAGTGGCTGTGATGAGGGAGTCGACAGCTGAAGAGAGGGAAGAAGTTTCGTTGAGGTTCCTGGGAGATTTTTCTCTTTTTTCCTTTTTTCCTTTTTAGTCTGCGCAGTGTGCCAAGACTCCTCCTCCGTGCACGGGCCACCCTGGAAAATCGCTTCGGACAATCTTTTGTCTTTTTATCGCCGGACTTCAACCTCAACCCTCAACTTCAACCCCACGAAACCCCAACTACCATCCTCCTGTATACCTATCTGAGGGCAAGGTGGCCTAGCTCACATACGCCACTAACGCCATGGCCGCCGCCATGAAGTGGGCCACGTCGCTCTGCCGCGCCTGCAGAACGACCTCCAAAGTGCAATTCCGCGCCTTCAGCTCGACTCCCAGGCAAATGGTTGGGCCCGAGTCTCCAAAGTTCATCGACATTCCTCCGCAAATACAACCCTTTCATCCACATAAGCCACCGGTCAAGGGAACTCTCCCGGTGCCCCGCGAGCTCTTCCCGCCCAGCCGACCCGACAAGATAACTAAAGCTTACCGTGCTGCTGCCTGTCCGGAGGCCAAGAGACGGAAGACAGTCAGCCGCAGAGACCCCAACTATGCATCCATCTTATTTAAGAGCAAGATGGCGAACGTCCGCCGCGCAAATCTGCGCTCAGGTCTGAAAGCGCTGCGCAAGCGCAAGGTCAAAAGTGCCAGGTTTTGGCGGAAGCGAAGCAAAGCTAAGATAGCACAGCGGAAACAAATCATTGCACAGGGACCCCGCGAGGACGAGCGGCTGATGCAGCAGTCCACACTGCAAGTCATGAAAGCAACTAGGTCCCCTGTTCTTTCAGATCTGAATATGAAATCTCGCGTCGAAGCCTCCCGCAAGAAACACGCTATGAAGCAGAAGAGCAAGCAACAGCAGAGATCAGACCACCTCCACTCTCTATACATGAACGCTCGGACTTTTATCATCAACGAGGAGCAGCTAAAGGCGGAGATTGATCGCGTATTCCCCGAGGGCGAGAACCCTGCCTGGGCCAACGATGAGGATGTGGGAGAGAATATCTGGAACTTGGGTCTCCCATCGAGCGTCGAGTCCATGGTTAATGCTAGCAAGAATGACGCTGCTATCTGGAATGCTGGAGAGAAGAGAGTGAAGAAGATTGCTGAGGAGCTTACGGGAGGGGCTATCTAAGTCGCGGATTTCTGATATCAAAGGTGCTGGATACGCAGCATGTTTTAATGTACTTTTGCTCATTTTTTTCTGTATCATATTTGCTGTCTAAACTCGATTTCTTTTTCTCCTTCAAAGGGCACTTACTGCTCACCATTAGAGGATTCTGATTCCGCGTTTTGTGCTATTAACATGTATCTACTTGGGACTGTGTTTATCAAGGTTTTCCCGTATAGAATGGAAAGAACGTTATACATGAACTTAACGCTCATAATTGTTTTCATACAAGAAAGAAAATCGTACTGTTCTGGGAAATATGAACCAATTCACGTACAAAGGGGCGTCCCCTATCCAGTAGCCATTCCAAACATTCAAACGTCTGCCACCTTTACAAGCCTAAGAACCAGGCTGACCTATATCTTTCTTCATTTATCATTTCAAGGGAAATAGTCATGTATACGTAAGCACCTCCGTAGATACCGTTACATACGGCGTACATTTGTCCTCGGACAGTTCGTAAACGACATGAACTATATACAAACCATATACGCAACAGAAACCAAACACATTCCCTGCCTCAACTACTCCTTGATCGTTTCCTTATGGATAGCATGGTCCGTATATCCCGCATACTTAATGTATATCTGAGCACTCTCCAACAGTCTCTTCTTGCTTTGGCCGATGGTGTCGCGGCCCCAAAATGCTCCATGCGTATCTTCGAACTCGAGGTCCGCCAGGGCTTTCCAGATATTATGTACATCATCCGGAGGGAGAGGAATCTGTAGAGTTGTTAGAGAGATGGAACAATAGTGAATGAAGATAGGCTGGTTTCTTGTTTCCCTTATATCAGGGATATGCAAAAGTGATGCAACGTAGTAGCAGCAGAAGAAGCAGGATACCGCCTCATATACATGTACCTATCCAACAGGGGTAAACAGAAGACTTAGAAAGGTTAACAACTCACAAAGTTCGGATACGACCACATAAACGAGAACGAAGTGGTGCCCGGCAAGCGGTCAGTATGATACACTCCGCTCGGTACCACCATGATACTATCCGCAACGAGCAGCTTCTTCGGCTCCTCCCACAGCAGCACGGAGCTTCCGGGAAAATGGCCGCCTACCTTGACAGCCTTAAACTGGTCCAAAAGATTCAGCTCCTTGCCTTCCCATAAGACGTGGCCGACGGTGCGACGATAATTCAACCAGATTTCACCCGCGGGAAACCTCCTCGTCTCTGGTGCCTGTCGCATTAACCACTCTTCGTCCTCGGCGGAGACGTAGACGGGACAATCAAATGCCTCTGCCCAATGAACAGAGGTGGCGTAGTAGTGCGGGTGAGAGATGACAATTGCCTCAATGCCGCCTAGTGATTTGATGTGGCTGACGGTCTCGTCGTCGATGTATGTGATGCAATCCCAGAGCACGTTGCCGGCCGGGGTACAGCAGAGAATGGCGCGTTGGCCAATAGCTACCTGTGGCACAGTCGTGATGCTAATGAGACCTGAATGGTTCTTGTCCATCTGGAACTTGTTGCGGTATTGCCCCGATGTTTGCATGCTGCGGAGTGTTGTCCATGTTTGTCTATCGGAAAGCACGGCAAGGAGTTCATAAAGCCTTGAAGTTAGTATATGCTTGTTCTTGTTGCTTTTAGCTCTGTATAACAATGCGTATCTTTTCAAATATATAAAGTGTAGGGATATCGGGGCTATCGGGGCTAAGGGAGACGGCAAACTGCTTCGCCAAATCCTCGTAGGGATCTTACCCTCCTGGTGGAATGTATTGTCTCGGATCGTCGCATACTTTGCACGACTTTGCAAACCGCGTGTCATGCTGGGCGCCGCACATCGAACATATCAAAAGATCCATAGTGAAAGATTGTCAGGCGAGTTAGGGTTACGTTGATAGTGGAAGATAGCTCTTCTCGACTTTGACGGGTAAAGCAGCAACTTGAAGCGTCAAGGCCTAGAATGTAGGATCTTGCAATTTAAGATAAAAGGATACGAAAGGTGTCAATTCATATAAACGGTATAGATGGTAGTAAGATCCGCAAGTATGCCGCAATATTGATATGATACTCAATTGAGATTGAAATATAAAGGTGGGGAGAGCTAGCCGTCACAAAAGTGGCGGCGGGGTAGCTCCAGAGCTGCTCGGAGAAAGCTTGTCAACAATGACTGCAATATTTATCTTGCATATATCAACGTCAATCCCAGAGACCGTGCCAATATGGATGAAGTCGAAGGCGAGCTCTATCAAAAACATTAATGGGTGGGTATTGCACATGCTGACACATCAACCTCAACCTCAACCTCAACCTCAACCTCAACCTCACTGGCAACCTTCAGCGTTGTTTGCTGCCACATGCAACAATCCTTTTCTACGACATCGAGCTTCATCACAGCAGCTAGAGGCTTTCTCTGAACGCCCTGCTATATTCTGGTGTTCGTGTTCATAGCCACTTCAGGGTGCAATTGTTCAAGTTGCTCCTCTGCGGCTTTCCGTCATAGCGGACACTTTCTCCCTTTTATATCAAATGTGATTACTCTGTACATGTATTACCATCAGTCATGAATAAGGGGCTACGCATCTTCGGGCAAGTGAAGGTTCTGCGCTCCAGTTTTTCTTTCAAACCCTATCTTTTCGATTCTTCTGTTGTTGAGACTGAAGCATTATGGAGCTTGGGGCCAGCTGTTTATGCCGCAGAATCTGTGGTTTTTATATGCCCTATCCTCCCAATGCAACACCTCCCGTCCTTTATCCGTGTCAGACAAATTACGCGCAGTGTGATGTTCTATCCGGAGTATGACAGATACCGCCTGGCCCCTGTCTGTCAATCACAAACATTTGGTGACAGTTTCTATCAGGCAGGATATCAAGGTAATAGCACTAAACTGTCGCTCGGCTTTTTCTCTCCCTACCTGTCAGCGATGTGGTGCTACACCGGTCTCTCTGTCGTGGCAATGTCGACGAGTTTGCTGTCTGAGCAGTTAATTACAATTCCACTCGATTGCACAACGTAAAATCTAGCATGAAAACGCTTCATGGAAAGTAGCCGCTCCCGTTCTCTCTCGAGAAATACATAAGTACGTGTTTTTCCTTCCCGTTGTTAGGGTCCATGGAGTGTCCAGCTTGACTATATCTCATTTTCATCACGAGGGGTCAATCCATACCAATACTCCACACAAATACACCAAAGCACTCAGTTCATCATGAAGCCCATCTACGCACTCCCCCTTCTCGCCCTAGGCGCCAGCAGCCAGAGATACAAAAGCCCCCTCCTCAATGCCGCCCGGCGTGCCGTAACCTACCCCTATGGCCAGGTAAACTTTACCAAGACCTGTTCGGCAGACCTGACCAACTTCGAGTTCCCACACCTGATCGTCCCCATCGACTCCCAAAATCCTGACACTGTTCGAGGCACTTCTTTTAATGCCACCGTCTCCCCGACCATCTCCTCGGTCTTCAACTTCGATATCCCCAACTCTGCAAGCGGGCTCACATGCACCCTCTGGTTCCTGTTCCCAGATAGGGACTCCATCTTCAGCGGCGACGGGATAGTGAGATTTAGTAGGCTCGCGGAGCCGGCAACGATGGGGACGACGTACAATAATGTGCCCCCCGTGCAAGAACAGCTGTCGGATGTGTTGCTGAGTCCCGGACGGAACTATAACATGACGAGCTTTGAGTGTCCGGCGAACCAGAAGATTGCGTTCCGGATGGATAGCGGCGGTTCGACGGTGCTGAATTACTTCCAGGATTCTAGGGATCCGCCGTGAGTTTTCTTTTCGTTATTGTTTCCTTTTTTTTTCTCTTCTTCTTGCGCTGATGTGCTAACTTGATGTATCGTGCAATCAGGATTGGACTTTACATCACTAAGTGCTGAGGTATTTAGTGACAGGCCATTGAGTAGTGAATTCACGACTGCAGCCGTTTTGTTCAAACCGGGTAGAGTTGACAAGGAGACGAGAAACAAGTTTACATTTTCGGTCGCCTGGGCTAAGTTTTGGTTGGGCGCTTCGTCTTTCCCTTATGGGCCCTGCTCTTGATTTTCCTTTTTTCTAAACGTTGGCATGGAAAAAAAAAAAGATGATTGGCTGAGAAAAGAGATGACTTGGAGAGGAAAAGCTTTTAAGCCCTGCACTTGTCGCTAGAACCTTGCTCAGTAGAAAAATTTGTTTGATTCACAAAAACTTTTGCAGTCCGGGATGTTGTTACCAAAGACGTTCTTAGGAAGTCACCTTTGGCACTACCTAGTAGTTAACTTTCTCCTGCAAGGAGCTGAAAAAGTGTTTGAATAATTATGAGATCCGTAAGAGAATGTATTTCTCGTTGTCAAAAAATTTCAGAATTTTTGTATTTTTCAAAAGACAATCGACATTGTAAGGAGGGGTGAGTATACGAGTGTTGTGGTAAGAACTTGCTTTATCCCAAAATGACCATCGTCCCATGACTGTCATCCCTAAGAAACAACCAAGATCTACTGAGCTGAGGGAGATCTCATGGATGACGGGGCTTATTTGTGCTATCCCGGTCGATCCTTCAAAGGTGTGAGGACTCCGGATAACCTGCTAGTATTCTGAGCTGAGGCTGAACATGAGATCTGCCATTTAATCCTCCGAAGTCTGATAAAGTAGAGGATATGATTGAGAAAATGCTCCGCGTAGTTTTAAGAGGAGACTCGGCTTATTCACGTTCAGCACTTGACCTCATAACATATTAATATGAAGTTATCAATGCAAGTTGGATGAACATCAACTTCCAAATCCCAAGTGGTGAGCCCAGCCTCCAGCGTCTGGAGATATTCTTCTCCTTAGCGTGTTTCTCACTAAATATAGGAACAGCAGCCACAGTCACGTTTGGGCTAGCCTCCTCCCAACCTCCGAGCCGCAGCCAATGGTGTCGATCGCCCGTCAGGGAGAATCATGCAGTCTGCGGCACACAGGACTGCGGTGACGCGGCAGTAGAACAAAGAGAACTTTGGGGGAAGAGAAGCATACGGAGTATTCCCAACTAATTCCTTTTCTGCTGCGGTATAACATGTTGGTTTTTTTTATATGACAGCAGTTTGGCATAGCTTTCTTTTCACAGGTCTCGGTCTCGAATGGGTGGGAGAATGAATCATGGGAGGCGCCCTTTCATAAGAAAGAGAGTGGATTCTGAAACGTCCCTTGGTGGACTGTCAGCCGCCGGGAGGGGGATCTGGCCAATTGGCCCAGGACATGGATGGACGCTGGAGGCCCGCGAGGGGATGCAGGCAGAGTGACTGTGGAATCTGCAATCTGTAAACTGTAGATCTCGATTCTCGTGCCTCTTGTTCAGTGAGACACGAGTAGTAATGTCGATATCAGATTGTCTCCTTGTACTCGGATATAGTGAGGGGAATGCCACAGTTCCTGAATCCTGAGACGGGGGTTCCATATCTTCTTTTGCTAAAAAATGAGCCACAGCCTTCTTAACTATGGACCTGAGCAAAAGTAAAAATAACTGTAGTTTTAGAGTGAGGTAGAGGTAGTTTAACTGGCCGCCAAGGGGCTTGAAGCTGAGGCCGAGCGTGGCTGGGCACAGGGGGACAGGACACTAGAGAAACTGTGAACCTCGTCAACTGTCTCTCTCTCTCCTCCAACACCAGCAAAGACAAACCTCAAAAAAATATACTCTCTTTTCATCACCCGAACTTCTTCTTTTCTTCTATTCTTTTCAATTGCTGATTTATTCTATTCTTCATCAACTGCCCGTTCTTGGGTCCATCATGTGGCTGGCTCCCCTCTTTGATTCCTCCTCGTCTTCTTCCTAGCCTGTTTTCTCAGCCTCACCTCACGCCATGGACAGCGCACTCCCCAATACGCTGCCTTTCTCAAAGAAACCCCTCAAGGCCCGTATCATAATATCGTGAGTGGCTGCTGTCTGTGTCTGTGACCCCCATTGAAAGAACTACTTTGGCTAATCATCACGTACAGATATATCTCCGACTATGTAATTCTCATGTACGTGCAACCGCATGCGACTTCTCCCCCTGCTCCGGACTATCTCCCCCTAACAAAAGCCATATTCTAGAGCCCTCATTGTCGGTTTCTTCATTCTCGACAAGATCGAACCTTTCCATCAGCCGTTCTCTCCAAACAACCACTCCTTACACTACCCTTATGCCGACCCCGAACGCATTTCTATCCCCGTTGCGCTCGCCCTCTCCGGAGGCATTCCCCTCGTCACTATCCTCCTCTATACCATTGTCATCGATGGCCTCTTCTCGCATAATAAACCCGTATCCTCGTCGGGCAGAAGAAAGTTGATGGGACCTTATCGCCTAAAGGATAGGTTATGGGAGTTCAACTGCGGATTCCTAGGTTTAATTCTTGCCCAGGGAAGCGCATTCGTGATTACCCAGGCTCTTAAGGTGGCCGTTGGCAAGCCACGGCCGGATGTCATTGATCGCTGTAAACCGCAAGGCCTCGAAAACCTCGGGCCTTATCAAATGGCTACATATTCAATGTGCGATATGTCAATTGACCATCACGTTCTGCAGGATGGGTTTAAATCGTTTCCTTCAGGTATGGGGCCTCTCCCTCGTATACTTCGATAAAAAAAACTTATACTAACCAACATTTCACTCTTAGGACATTCAAGTTGTAAGCAGCCACTATGAATATTTTGCTATATTTTTATTTTTGCCTAGTACTAACATAAGTAACTCTTTTAGCCTCCTTTGCCGGCCTCTTCTACCTTTCCCTATACCTTGGCGGAAAGCTCCATGTCATGGATAGCCGGGGTGAGGCGTGGAAAACAATAATTGTCTTGGTACCAACGCTGGGGGCGGCCCTAATTGCCGCGACGCGAATCATGGACGCCCGACATCACCCCTTTGACGTTCTATTCGGTTCGCTACTGGGCATTATCTGTGCCTACATTGCTTATCGCCAATACTTCCCACCCCTCTCGGAATCATGGCGTAAAGGGCGCGCATACCCAATCAGAACCTGGGGAACCGATCCATCTGGCCCTCCGCATGCCGCCCGTCGTCGGTTTGATCTGGGTGAGTCAAACGACACGATGGCGCCCCTCCGGCCCGCCACAGACCCAGAAGATCAAGCTACATCCAACTCGCAAAACGACGTGTTCACGCGGAAACCGCCAACTGTGCGTCGCACTTCGAGCGACCAGGTATCTACGTCAGATCCCTACATGCGACGACGGTCAGACATGGACCGAAATTATTCCTCATCAAGCAGCGACTCGGTTGGTGTAGCATATGAAATGCAGCCAGCATATGGCAACTCCCGAATCCAAGGCAGCGAATCCACGACACAGCTAAACCCCGTTTATCAACCGCCACAGTCGAGCTATCAGCCATATCGGGTAACGCAATCGCCAGTCCCGCCACGCAGTCCGCCGCTTGGTGCGCGTCCAGTGTCGCCGGTGGAGCCGCTAAAAAGTTCATGAAGTAACAATCCCATTATCTCATAATAGATGAAACGGATGGCTATTTTAGGTTACGAAACTAATTTATGATCTTACATCTTTCGTTTTGCGCGGTTATCCTTTTGGCATCCCTTTTCAATTATCTTTGATGGCTGGCCTTTATACTTTTGGTTCTCTTCTTATATACAATAAACATGTTTTGGTTCCTTGAATATGGTACCTCTGTTTTTCGTTCTTCCCTGCTCATCTTGCACTCAGTCGTCCGCGCACCCCTTTGCTACAATTCTTTCGCACTCCCTAATATGGCGTGTCCATCGTTTTCTTCAGTAACGAATTGGATTAAACACCCCGCTACTTGTACCGACTCCTATTCCCCCTGCATTTCGTTTGGATACCTCGTGATCTCACATCTTTTTGCTTTTCCTTGGCAAGAGGCGTTTCGAACTATACAATTAGAGGTGTGGCATTTTTTGCTCGTTTTCTTACTCTCCGGGAGTACGTTACATCACACACATGAATGGTGTGCTTTTTTTTGCAAAACTGATTCTTGCTGTCTTTGTATTTCCTTTTCCTGTTTTGCATCTACACTTTATTTATGCTCCTTTTTGTCTCGAATATAATCAAGGTTTCTTCTTTATTTTTTGCCCTTGTTAATCCGGTTCCTTATACTATATCGATTCTACAATTTCACATACCCCCGGGCTTTTACTTCGTGGTGGACAAGGACTTTCTCGAATAGCATAATCAAAAGGGGAAGACATAATAATCGGATCGTCTTTCGACAGCGGATCTACCTTTTGACTATATGCGATTGTCGGGTTTGGGAGGGATGGTGTCTGCTCACTCGCTAGTTGATTTCAGGGGAATTCTTAGCTTTTGTCCAACACTTTCTTCACACTTGAAAAAGGTTGAATATAAATTATCTACCTACTCAATAACATCAAATCAAATCAAATCATCCTCCACTGCAGACCCGACCCCCGAGGTCGACATAAAAGCAACACGTGATTGGACCCCGGAAATGCAGAAACACATTCCGCCTCAACCTCCTCCTGTCTCCATCATACAAACATCATCGTTGACGGCGCGGGATAACACCAAGCCTTGAAAATGGCAATACGAACATGATGGTTTTCGTTACTACCTTATGTCACCCCTGCTATGCTGACTAGTAAGTAGTAGTGCTCCTCCCATCTTTCGCGATGGTTGGGGTTCTATCCCGTTCATGAAGCAAGCGGTTTATGTCAAAAGAGCCGCTGTCGACCGGGCCATTCCCGATGTTCCCGGTGCAGCAAGACCTGAAAGAAGGGAAACATATAGGTTTTCCAGCTTAGTGGACGAAACTCTCTGCACGGTACTAGTTTGAAGGGCCTTGACACTATTGTTCAAACCCTAGCATCATTTCATTATCCGAAGTAAGGAAGGGTCTCGGCAATCTGCGGATTTTGAATCAAAAGAAAAATGCCTGTTGCCTCTCCTCATATCAGGACCGGATTCCGGGACCGGAGATATGTGGAAAATTGAGTTGGGTTACATCACAAACTGGCGCCCAGCACTTTCTATCAACCACTTTTTCTATATCCACGGATAAAATCCAATTTCATGAAGGTTTTGCCAGTTTTGTGGCTTGAGCGCTCCGCTCTCGTGTCGTCAAAATTAAATTAAAAAAGGTTCTGGAATGGGCACTTTGAGCCCGAGAATTTAGTGCCATTTGGGCTGAAGAACTTCTCGTTGACGGGCCTGGTGGCCTGGCCTCTGGCCGTTTCTGGAGGTGTGCCGGCACTATTTCCTTTTCTTTTATGACCCTTGTCTCTTCGTCAAGCTGCACCCCAGATTATCCGTGCATCTTCTCTTTTTGCCGGATTGGCGGGGATGTGAAGGCTGGATGGATGTTTCTTCTTTTCGCTCCATGTCCCCACGTTATACATGGTCTGATGGTGCAAGGGATCATCTTGAAAATGTTTACATCCTTTCTATTATCTATTTAATTTCGCTGCTGCTTGGCTGGCGGAATCATCAAAAGGGGAAATCATCTTCTTTCTTATCTGCAAGATCAGCCGTTCGATAAACCGTTCGAACATTCTTCCTGTGAAGAATGGTCCTGCGCGTGGGTAGGATCTATAATGGTTCAAAACACACCATGACCTTATCCGGGGTTCGCCTTCCGCCAAGCATTATATATTATTGCCATGAGAAATGAAGAAGGTCATGTGTGTTTTTTGTATGGCCTGGCTGGTTTTCCATATGGGTATGGGTAGTATGGGTGGCATTTTCGGAATCGACTCCCTGCGCTATACAAACCCCTTGTTTACCGAGCTGGAGTCCCCCATTCTGAGAAACGGTCCGCCGTGGGGTTCAGCTTGATGGTATATAAGAGCCCATGGACCGCCGAAATCAAGAGAAGGGGAGCTATTGCATGACTGGTTCTCATCCTCTATATGCCTGAACTTTCAACCGGTTTACCATCCTAACATCACACCATGAAGTTCTCAACCACCCTCCTCCTCCTGGCACCCGCCATCGCCAGTGCCCACTGTAAGAAACCAAACTCACCTCCTTCCCCACCATTTTCCACACCTAACATGTCCCAACCACAGACACCTTCCCCTCCCTAATCGTCAACGGCCAAACAACCGCCGAATGGCAATATGTCCGCCAAACCGAAAACTACCAACACAACGGCCCCGTCACCGACGTAAACTCAAACGCAATCAGATGCTATGAGCGGCCCGGGCGCGCCCAAGCACAAACCGCCACCGTCGCCGCAGGTTCCAAAGTCGGCTTCGTCGCCAAGGGCTCCATCTACCACCCCGGGCCTTTGCAGTTTTACATGGCCAAAGTGCCCGCGGGCCAGTCCGCGGCGACGTGGGATGGGTCCGGGCAGGTGTGGTTTAAGATTCTTGGCCAGGGGCCGAATTTTGGAGGAAGTTTGACGTGGCCGTCGGATGGTGGGTGGTTTTTCCTATTCGGGACTTTTGGGGGTTTGGTACTGACCATGAAATAGGCGCAACAAGGGTTGAGGCAACCATTCCCGCCTCGCTGCCGTCGGGCGAGTATCTCTTCCGCGTCGAGCATATCGGGCTGCACAGCGCGTCTGGTGTGAATGGTGCGCAGTTCTACATCAGCTGTGGTCAGATCAACGTTACTGGAGGTGGGAATGGGTCGCCGGGCCCTCTCGTTTCGTTTCCTGGCGCATATCGCCCTACTGACCCCGGCATCATGATCAACATCTACTACCCGGTACCGACGTCTTATCAACTTCCCGGTCCGGCGGTTTGGCGGGGGTGAGAGGTTCCAGTTTCGTCATTAGTTATAACCGTTTTGATGTGTAACTATTAACATCAATGGTAACTGGAGTCTCTTGATTGGTTCGATAAGGCAAGGGGACAGTTGTATCGTTTAACAACTAGTGGCAATAACAGAAAAGGAGAAACTAATCAATATCATTGAAGGAATGACTTTTGTCCCATATTTGGCATAACCCACGCAACTTATCGTCAACCTCTTTCTACATTACATATCCATACTGCATCACCATAATGATAGAGAAGAGTCGCTGACCCTGAACCGGTACCTAGATTCGCCCCCATGCACTTTCAAAGTTTTAGTATGCGCGCTTAATCCAGCATCAGAGATGGACTTTCTCACCTCCGTTCGGACTTCCGTAAAGCAACACCTTTTCCAGAGCCAGCATTCTTCCATGTTTACATGTAATAATCACCTCCTTCAACATGCCTTTTCTTCCAACTTCTACCACTTTGGAAAAAGCTTCCGTAAATTCGACCCGCGCTTCATCAGGTCTACGTACGAGAACAGTGAACGCAGAAGGATAGAGATTAATTATATGAAGCGAGGTCAGGTTGGGAGCCATAGACTGGAGAAACTTTTTGAAATGTGTGATATCCATAAGTTGGTCTATAAGTCGCAGACGGCGCAGGTCCGGGAGTGAAAGAGGCGAGGATAGTAATCCTTGGCTTGGTTCTGATAAAATTTCGGACGCAGGGTTGGCAAAAGCTGTGAGCTGTCTCCAAAACTGATCTGCGCGTATCAATGTCAGTTCCTCGACGTCCCAAAGGCCCGTAAAAAAATTCAAGGTAAAGTTCATCCACCCTTGCTCCCTTGACAAAAAATTATGCGGTAACCGAAACGAATATGAACAAAATTCAATGTTGAAAGTTCGGATGGGCTTTTCATCCAATCTGCGCCCTGCAAACAGACTCGCCACCATTTCAAGCTCACACCGAAAATTTATAGCCCGTGGGGTTGGGTAATGACTGTCGCTTTGCACCTGGTTAAAGCTATGTTGAAATATATCACGGTGGAGTTCCGGATCGAAGTCAGGCTCGTCCACCAAAGTCATGTGGAATATCGTCAGGTTTTCAAAGTGCGGTAGCGCTTTTCGCAATAGTCCGAAGTTGTCTTTATTTTTCTTCTTCCAATTATCCGCAAATCCTTGGATCATGAGATGGATAAGCCGGTTTCTAGACACTCCCGCTGGTGGTAACCGGGTGTTGTCTATGAAATAACCTGCACAGTAATAGTGAGTAAGCACCAAGCGCAGCGTAAACAGCAGATCACAGACCTTGCGATATATCCAAGACAACTTTGTAGTGTATCTTTTCGACATATCTCGCAAATTCAGATCTGGAGAGGACATACAGACGCCTGAAGTCTGTACTCGTTTCAGCGGTGGCGAAGCACGAAGTAACAGTAGTAGACTTGAAATAAAAAGACACAGCAATGAGGCGAAAGTGCTTGTTTACGCGGGAGAGGGATTCCAAGGCGCTCTTGGGCAGCGCGGCGGCAATGAGAGCGAGCAGCTCGTTCGGGAGGGATTCGAGGGAGTCTGTTTTGGGTGGTTCTGGGGACTCTGACCTATTTGGAAGAGATTGGACGTCCATAGTCAATGACTGATTGGTGTATGAGTTTGAATAAGTATATGGAGAGTAGAGAATGTTTTTAAGGAGTAAGTATGCGCATAAATGCGGAAGGCTATATGTTGTAACTTCAGCCCCCTTAGGGCTTGGTTAACCAAGTCTCCAAGGACTTGAATGGTGACGAACATAACTTATATCTATACCTATATGGTATTACCTGCCAGATAGGCTCCGGCATACAAAATAGAAGGTGGCATCCACGGGTATTAAGCATTGCAGGCGCATGCATCTTCCACAGCTCTGAATCAAACGGATATCCTTCAATGCAGGAGCAACGCCCTACAGGAGTAGAAACGGCAGCAGTACCAGCGAAGGGAGAAAAGAAAGTCTCCCCAATCGCATATTCAAGCGGGATCAAATTCTTCCAGAACATATCGTGTCTCAGATGCTTAAGAGGAAGAGAGTAGGTAGGTAGATGGCGATGTATCTGTCCATGGGCAGGCATACGGCTGCACCAACTCTGGACAAATAATGACGAGAATGCCTTCCTAGATTCCATCCATTCTTTCCGAGTTTTATAGAAATTAAAAAGGCATACAGTTTCTCTGAACCTGTGACCAAAAATAAATGAATAAATAGCTGGTCAGGGCGCCGGACAGAAAAAAAATAATCAAAATAAAAAAGTCATGGTCCCAACGAGGGTCGAACTCGCGACCTTGGCGTAACGACATCGCTGATTGGGATCAGCGGCCAAGTATTAGCACCACGCTCTAACCAACTGAGCTATGGGACCCGTTTTTGATGGTGGAGCTGGGCCTGGAAACATTATCAATCAGCGACGCAACTTCCGTCTCTAACAGTGTCTAAAGCCATCTCAGCCGGCCATAGTGAAGAGACTCTTGAGCTCGCTAGCAACATTCGTCTTCCTGAAAACGAAGTCAGCGCTCAGACCCGGGATAGACGCATAAGAGGTCTTCAAAACTCTGCCTGCCTGCCTGCACCGTCCCAATCCACAAGTACAGCTGAGGAGCAAACTGCAGGGACGTATTGTCCAAGATAGAGCAGAACATGGCCTTCCAAGAGAAATACGCCGCTTTCGAATGTGACAAGGATCTTATTATAGACTGTGGCAGCCTTGGATCCGTTGAGCTCTCGAAGAATATCGGAGCACGCTCAGATTCCATCTACGGAGTATAGCAAGTAGGAAAGATAGAGATGAGAGGGAATTAGTCCTGAAAGGAGGGGCAATTAGGCTTCTGGAGTTGAGAAGAAAGAGATTGAGAGAATTATGCTTCTTTGAATAAATGCCGAATGATATTGTCAGCGTGACATTCTGTCTCTTGGCTGTTACTGTTGTTGTTATTGTTGTTGTTGCTGTTGATACCCCGCCATCGCATTAATAAATATTCATCCCAGCCACCAAGATAAATCCCCGCCAACCACCAGCCACCGACCATTTGCGCCCTCTGCACGACACAACCCGCCCTCTCTTCAGCCTTGCAGGATGATGCCCGACTGGCTGGATGCGCTGCACTGCTGTGGTTGGGCGTATTAATATGTGAGCTGTGCGCCGATCCCATCTTACCCTCTTTCTCGAACCCTTCACGATGCATGCATCTATCCATCCAACCGTTATCTCCTAGTTACCCAGACAAAACAAACATAGCTTTGCCAACGTGAAACGCTCCGCGCATATAGCTATTTAAGTTGCCGTGTTTCAAGTACTGAGTACTTATACCGCTTGTCTGTTTGTTCCTGTGGTTATTCGAGTCTTGCGCCCGGGGTCCTGTCGCATCACACCCGGACCAACAGACCGATACGGTCGGATAGTGTCTGATATTACCACAGGCACTTTTTGGCAGTCTACAAAGGAAATTTTTAGACATGATTGCCAGTTTCTTCTTTGTCTGTTGGCGACTAGGCCAAATAATAACCACAATTATCCCCATCGGCATTCTTGTGAGTCAAAAATAAAAAACAAACCCAACATCTCCCCGCCCACGGAGCATGTATCAAAAAGCCCCAAACTAACCCACTATGCAGTCTTGGTTCGTCGACGGCTTCGTCAAAAACAACCAGCTAACCCCAACCTACATCCTCGTCCTCTTTATCGCCAGCGTCCTCGGCGTCTTCTGGACCCTCGACACCCTCATCCGACTATCCAACGCCAAACGCTCCGCCAGATTCGTCGCCTTTGTCGACCTATGCTTTGTAGGCGCCTTTATCGCAAGCGTCTACCAACTGCGCCGCATCGCCAATTCTGACTGTGGTAATTTCCGTCCTGATGCGTTGAACTTCACGCTGGGGCCTTTTGGGTTTGCGGGCCAGCAATCGGGTAATCCGCTGGCGCGGAACCCTGGCAAAAACTGCGCGATGCTCAAGACATCATTTGCGTTTGGGATCATGAATATCGGCTCGTTTTTCGTTACGTCTATACTGGCGTATTTCATGCATCAGGATGAGGAGAAGGAGTATGAGAAGAGCAGGCGGGGTTCGCATTCGAGTCGTCGCGGGCATTCGAGCAGTCGGCATCGGAGAAGCAGTTCGGGGAGGCAGAATGTCTATAATGTTTGAATGGGGATGGCTTTTTATTTGATATTTCGTCTGTGTCGGGGATTTTATATTCTGGGAAGATATTGGGATTCTCGTGTTTGGCCATGGATGGAGGGACGGACTGACTTTTTACTTTATGCCTATGCTAGGATATTTCACGATGTTATGATGAACGGCGAAATGACGTGAGGAAGAATTTCCCAATAATGATGACTAGGGATGATATGCAGTCATGTATTGTTTTTATTTTTTTTTTCTTTTTGCTTTGCGATTTGTCTCTTGTTTTCCAGACTTTTGTTGGAGCTCTCTTACATATTTTGCTTCTCTCGTCTTGTTTATAAAATTTACACCCCGCTTTCGCTTCCACTTCTCCGCGCGTACACAAAGAAGGTACATCTAACTTGAACCCCTGTCCCTTTTCTATGCTTCCCCGTTCTCTTCCATCGAGCAACTCGTGTTTCTGTTTCCACTTGGGTTGATCAAGATAATGACATCATGGTTTTCGGGGATCCTGACAATATTACATCTCGCAAAATATATAAATCCAAACAGCTCGAGTACTAATTCAATCGGGAATTTCAGTTGAGTGCGGGGTAGCATCGCACAACCTAGAATCACACGGTGCACATTTCGAAGATGGAGCAATACATAGCCGGATAATGCGAGCATTAGCAATAACACATTTTGATATAGATTCTTTGTTGCATGCAGTCTGTGCTCCCATGCTGGAGTCACTCGACCTCGATGCCAAGACAACCAAACCAATGATTAGTGGGTCAAAGGATTAAGGTTGTTTTGACTTCCCATCAGAGGCCAGAGAATTGATATATTATTATCGGATTTGGTGCTGGTTTCTTCAGCATTTTGTCAGAGCAGATTTTGGTAACATGTTGGCCGGCTGACTGGCTGAGAGATATGCGTCCCAAGAGACTGAAAGAAAAGAAAAGAAGAGGTGACGGATGAAAAAGGATCGCAGTCTTGCTACAATCTACGCCAGAAGAAAAGAAACCTTATCTCAAACAGCCGGCAACCGCTTCCACTGGACGCGACCCGTCGGTTCCTTCGTGTGGTTCAACTGTTTGTCATCCCCGAAACGCGGGAAGGATATTTGATAGAATATTTGACAATTTTTCTCTAGAATTATCACTCAGGAAGAAGTGCTCGAAGCTGGCCTAGGCTCGCCCCGACCACTTGATATAGACTACAAAGGAAATAGCTATTTTGAACTGTCAGCAAAGAATGCAGGCTCGGACCTTCGCCTCACTGCGTTTCCAGGCGATAGATATAGAAAAGCCGCTGAGTATTAACTATGACTCCGACCGGGCACGGAAATCTACCTGCATAGTACGTAACTTGATACAGCACGCGGATCCGTCTATCCATGTTTGCTTGAACAGAATCCGTATCCTTGATCCAATCAATAGATGAGAGAAATTATTTGCTCTGGTGTAAGTGAAATCACCGGAAGAAAAATTTAAGGAAATACTCAGTGTAATCCTCTTGGATCATTATCATTCAGCCTGGCCATCCTCCAGAAGCTGCCAGAGTCCGCTAGTACCTTCCCGCCACGGAAAAGTTTCAGTTATATGACAGAGCTCATAATTTTTGAGGGCGTATACAGTTCATGTATCAAACGGGTCCCATAGCTCAGTTGGTTAGAGCGTGGTGCTAATACTTGGCCGCTGATCCTAATCAGTGATGTCGTTACGCCAAGGTCGCGAGTTCGACCCTCGTTGGGACCAAAATCTCATTTGATATTTTTTGTCCCCCCTTTTTTTTTTTGGACACGGACAATGTTCGCCGAGCATAAAACCAACAACCCTTTCTCGCGTCTAGGCCAGGTTATCAGCGACTTAAGTGCGCCTTTTTTGTTGCCTTGAACTTGCTAAACTT